>CAUYSK010077781.1:0-24348 GCA_963575035.1 Avahi laniger | reverse complement strand
ATATTTGGACAATGACTTCCTCTTTTGAAAAATATTTGTATGACCTTAGATGAATCACTTAATCTTCCTGAGCCCTGGATTCCCAAATAAGCTGGATCTATTAAGTATTAATTATTTTATTAATCAGACATTTATAATTGTAGTCAGAACTTCCTTTTGGTGTGAAATAACCAAGGGAGATCATGAAGGGAAATAATTAAATAAAAGAAAGTTCTTAACAGTGATTGGAAACTACTGGTTTTACCCAAACCCCTAAAATTATACAAAAGGAAACTTTGGCATAGAGAGATAAAATCCCTTTGTGTCATAACTTTGTCGGACAGCTTTAATTTTTTCCTAAAATAACTAATTAATTATATTTTTTTCTTATGTTCTGTGACTTTTTAATGTCTTCGAGTTTTCCCAAGCTCTTGGATAATTTCCTAATATCCCTTGTTTAAACATGCCTGAATTTCTCTCATCTTAAAAAACAAACAAAAAGCCTATCCAATCCCACCCACTTTGTGATCAAGCTGTTTCACAAGTTGCTTACATCCTTGCTGTCTCTCTGTCTGCCATCCATCAAAAATGTGGGTATGTATTGAACCCTCTTACATGTCAAGGCACCACCTTGTCTAATCTTGGGATATAGTATGAAGCAGAAAGACACAGGCCTTATTCTCAGGAGCTTTCCTTCTCTGGCATGCTGTGTAGAAAGAGCAAGAAGACTATTTTGTGACAGGAGCAAGAGAGAGCATGGTTAGAGGTGAGGGCAAAGAGAAGGGCCAGATTATATGGGGATTTTAGATCATTATGAGTTTAGATATTATTCTGTGTGGTGGAAGCCATTAGGGGATTTTAGGTGGACTGGGGATCTGATTTGCATTTTAAAATAATCACTTTGGTTATTGTGTGGAGAATGGATTGTAGGGGCCAAGAGTGGAAACAAGTAAACCGTACAGAGCCATTTCAGTGGTTCAGATAGGAGTTGATAATGGTTTGGACCAGGTGATGACAGAACTGAAACCTTGCTGATGTATTAGATATAGGGTCTAAGGAAAAGGGAAGAAACATCCACTCCATTCCATTGAAACTGCTTTGGTTGAAGCCACTAATGGTGTCTATATCAAACCCAGTGGACTCAATTTCGTCCCTATCTTCCTGACTTCAGAGTATTTGATACGCTGACCACTCACTTCTTCTAGAAGTAGTCTTTTCTCTTGGTTTCTAACTCTGTTATTGTTAGATATGTGATCTTAGGCAAGTTAATTAAGTTGTCTTTGCCTCGGTTTCTTCACTCGTAGAATGGAAATAATATTGTACCTACCACATAGGTTGTTAAAATCATTTAAGGCGAAAATATATGTGAATTACTTAGCACAACGTCTTTCCCAGAGTTAATTCACAGTGTTAACTAGCAACAAAATCATCATTATCATCATCGTAGTCATCATCATCATTGTCATTCTGGGCCAACACTTTCCTTCTCTGGCCACTACTCCTTGGTCTCCTTTGTTACTTCTCTCTCCTTCAGCTCACCTCTAAATGTTGAAGTTCCTCAGGGCTCTGACGTTTTCTTTTCTCACTTAATGCATTCTCTTAGACAATCTTATTTACTCCGCGGCTTCAGTTCTATCTGTATACAGCCAACTCTCTCCAATCTACCCATCAGCCCAATTCTCTTTGCTAGACCACATGCCACTTTCCTATGTATCATCTCCTCTTGGATGGCTATGTCTTAGGCACCTTAAACTCATCAAAAGCTGAACTTTTTTTTTTTTTTGCTTGAACTTAGGCTCATTCACTAGCTTAGTAAATGTTACTATCATTTGCCCAGTTGCTTGAGCCATATTGGAGTCTTCCTAATTTTTTTAAATCTATCTCATCCCCTACATCTAGTTCTTTGCCTAGATTTCTTCAGTAGCCTCCTAGTTAGTCTTACTGCCTTTGTCCTATGTCACTCTCACCCATTTTTCACCTTTAAGTCAGGATATTGTATCTAAATTTGCAGATTTGAGCATGTTGCTCTTCTTCACTTAATTCCCTTTCTTCCTAGGATAAAATTCCAAGTTCCTTTAGTGGCTTCCAAGGTTTGCATCTGTCGTCATTTCTCCTTCTGCTTCTCACTGACACCTTCCAGCACACTGCTCTTCTTTCGTAATCTTCAGTGAGCTACACTGACTTTTATCTCAGGGCTATTGCTCATCTTTTTCTTTGCCTGGAACACTTCTTTTATCATTCATAATCTGGGCAACAGTCTTAGCGTTTAGTTTTTGTTTGTTTGTTTGTTTGTTTATTTATTTGAGACAAAGTCTCACTCTCTCAGCCAGGCTGGATTGCTGGCATGATCACAGCTTACTGCAGCCTCGCACTCCTGGGCCTAAGTGAGCCTCCCAAGTAGCTGGGACTACAGGCCTGTACCACCACAACCCGCTAATTTTTAAAATTTATTATAGAGACTGGGTCTCGCTATGTTACCCAGGATAGCGTTGAACTCCTGGCCTCAGCAACCCTCCCAAAGTGCTAGGATTACAGGTGCGAACCACTGTGCCCAGCCTATTCTTAGTTTAAATATTACTTCCTCTGGGAAGGCTTTCTCATGCCCCCACAAGCTAGATCACATCCGTCTGTTATATAGGATCTTCCCTCTGTTATGTAGGATCTTCCCTCTCTGCCGCTATGCTGTCTTTATTGTGCTTGTTAAAAATGTCTTTTATTTTCACTCATATGTAAGCTTCATGGTGGCAGGGATCATGGCATCTTATTTCTCACTTTGTCCCTAGCGTTTGTGTGTTAAATAGAATGAGGAATGAATGCAGCATGGACTTGTACAGTTTTGGGAATTGAGAGGCCTTCTGGCTGAGCTGGTGTGTGTTTGTCTTTATCTTTCAGGGTGACAGAGTGGGGCACAGAAAAGTTGAAGTTTATCATAGGTTTGCTAGAGAAGGCGGAAGCAGCATCAGAGCTGAGGGTGGCTCTAGCAAGGGGAGTTGTTGTCTTGGGGTTGAAGTTTCTGTTCTGCAATTGGAGTGCTATCCAGAATTACCAGGTTAGTGCCCCCAGTGTTTCCTGGGTTTGGCTGTCTTTTTCAAAAGTTAGCATGGCAGTGCTTTCAAATCCTTGAAAGCTAGGCATGAGAACACAGAACTCCTGTTTCCTGTGGCTTTGGGTGTCAGAAGTGTTCGTCAGAGTTACCTGCTGGATCCAGATATATTCTGTGCTGGTTATGCAGCTCTCCAGACCTCGTGGCCTGTCTGCTGTCTGGCCTTTCTTCCTTCTGCTTAGGCTCCCGGTGGGAATCTGCTGGGTTCTCTCTCCTTAACTTGCAGGAACAATGCACGTGAGATGAGTTGGGAGTTGGCCTTCAATACATTCTCTCTATACTATATCTAGCAGCAGTTTTTTAAAGTGGGTTTATTCTTTTTTAGTTTCCAGTGCTCCTGTAGGTTTTCCCCTATTTTTATATTCTATTCACCATTTTGACGGGAATTGGTGGGAATCTGATTGAGGGAGAATACGAGTGAGTTTTCTCTTGAAAGATATTTATTTATCTTGCCACCTTTGTCTTCGTGTGTGTGCGTACACACATGTACGAGCTCTGTTTCTCTTTGCTTCTTTTTTTTAAAAAAATCCCTCTATGCCATTTCTTTGTTTTGTAACTCTTTGTGAGTCATTATTTTTTAACAGGCACATTTAAATCATTTATATTTTATATCATGGACATATTAGATGACACTCTATGTCCTGTTGTTTTGTGCTCTGTGTTTTTTTTTCCCCTTGGTTTTCAACCTTTTTCCATATGGTTTTCTATGTTTTATTTGCTTTTTATCTTTCATAGGGATTATTTTAGGTTCTGTGATCTTGAAAAAGTGTTTAAAAACATCATTGAGTCTTACTGAAACTAATTATTAAACTAAAAAAATATACAATAGTATTTGACTCTTCTCTACAGGAAGAACTTAGGAGCCTTTTCTTTTTGTCTGCTCTGCCTTTGTTAGCTAGAGTGGGGCCTATAGAGCCATGTGATTATTATTGAATTATTGTTATTTTTAGATTGTACGTTCTCCCTTTTTAGAATTATTTTTATCTTTTTCATGAAGTCATACAACATCAACTGCATTCAGTGATTACCACCACACCTTTTATATCTTAACTTTGCTATCCTTAAGGATATTTTGATTCACACATCATTTGGCTGGAGTCTATTCTCGAGTTGAAATGTTTTGTTTTGGTAGGGAAGGACAAATGTATGTTCATTTCGTGAGCCCTTCTGTTATGTGAGGGAATTAAAGACTATTATATACCATGTTAAATCTCCCTTGCAAGACAGCATTTAATTGATAAAAGGATTCTAGAAAAGCATAATTGTGAGGCTGGAAAATTCCTATATAGAATAACCTAAATGTAAATAATATTGTATTTATGGAATATAAAAAGGGTTCTATACAGAAGAATCTAGGAACAAGGGAATTTACTAGCATTCAGGTGACAAATTATACCAGTCACAAAGTTATTTCTGGGAATTCAAGCCCTCTAATGTTACGGATAGTTCTCAGGGTCACAATGTAAAATTAGTTATAAGTCCTAAAACAGTTTTATCTTTTATGAGAGTGAGTGATATTGGCAGTTTTAGTTGAATTGCAATAATATTTATAACTCCTATTATGCTGTTTAGATTGAAGTTAACCAAAAGTTTATTTCACCAAACTCCTATTTTATTAGTGCATTTGCCTCATGCATGAATAAAATTAGACTGCTCTCTATGATTGACTTAAACAGTTGATTGCAAAATTTGAAATTTTTCTTTTTTGTCAAATATAATGAATTTTCTGGTAGTCACTAAAACATAATTGCTGAAATGGAAAAAAATAATCTTAATTGAGTTGTCTGTTAGACAATCAACTCATTCTTATCCTGTCCAATACTAAATTAATTAAACCTTTCAACACCTCCCTCCGCCCCCTGCCCCCTCCCACACACATACATTCTCTCTCTCATACCTCCTCTTACTTTTCCTTTTTGGTAGGGAAAGTAAAATTCACTAAGCACTCTTCTAGATACTTTTGAAAACATAATCTCATTTAATCTCTCCAAAACTCAATGAAATCTTATTATCTATATTATACAGGTAAGGAAACTGAAAATCTTAGAGGGTAACTAATTTGCTTAAGGTTTATTAGCTGGGTAAGTGATAGAGTTAAAATATGAACCCAGTTCTGACTTTTTCCTGTACACTGCACTGTGTAGACAGCAGTACAGGACTCTAGTCCTGTGGGAACTAGGACACTATGCACAAAGATGGGGGAAAACAGGAAGTGGCATTTGTTCAGTTATATTGAAACATTTATTGAGCTTTTATTTTACAGAGATGAAATACCACTGACTACTCTTAAGGAGTTTATAACAGAGGCAGTTTTATAAACCTAAACTTAACTGCAATAATAGATATAATAACAGAGGTACCAAAGTAGGAAGTAGTGCAGAGGAAGAATTGATTCATTTTCCAGTGAAATTATTGGGGAAAAGGAAGCAGAGGACAACTGTGAAGGAAATGATATCTAAATATATCCTATATGTGAATGATATATAAATAATATCCTTCCCAGAGGGGATTATGTCTAAATTGGCTCTGAAGATTGAAAGATAAGAATCCATTCTGTATATAATATGGAGGATATGGGTGGTATGGTGAGGGTAGAAAAGCCATGTGGGAAATGATAACTAGTTGGCTATCATTGAAATATTATATTTATCTATGTATTTAACAAAATCTTATCGAATGCCTACTAAGGATTAGGCATTGTGTGAGTTACTAGAGATAAAGTAAAAGATAAGAGAGTTCTTGGAGCATGTAGTGGACTAGGGAGTGTTGACGATTTAAGTTACACAAATAGGAAAACAAATGAACCTGATAGATCTTGAATGCCAGGATAGATTGATTGAATTTTCACATGTAGGTGCTAATCAGTGCATAGCACCTGCAAAAATGCTATGTACTGTTCTGACCATACCGTATATGGCAGTGTGGAGGGCGGATATGAAGGGAATCAGAGGCAAGAAAACTAGTAAGAGACTATTACTTACTCTAGATGAGGGAGGGGAAAAAAAGGATATATTTTGAGCAGTATCTTGCAAATAAAATTGACAGCACCTAGTGTTGTTTGGATATGAATGGTTAAAATAGAAAAGTATTGAGGGTGACTCCCAGGTTTGTGGGCTTAGTGACTGGGAATACTTTCTAATAGGATCAGGAATACAGAAAGAATAATAAATTAGTGAAGAAAGAAAGAAATGAATCGACTTCAGGATGTGATAAACAGTTTGAAGTACGTATGGAATACACAAACTCTTTTTAAAACATGTTTTTATCACCTGAAATGAATAAAAAAAACCACTATAGGACAAAATAGAAATTTTGCAAAATATTTTATTTCTTTCACTTTATGATCTCATTCAGGACTTCTCCCCCCTCCCAAGCCCAAAATGGTGTCAAAGGATAGTTGACAGATGTCATTAAGATTTACTTTTTAGTGAAATAGAAGGAGTCCATTTTCATAAAACTTCTCTTTTATCTGCTATATCAGATGCAAGCCACAATGCATACCATTATTAGAATTTTACTTAATAATTTTCTTATTTACTTTCAGTTTCCAGTGATAAAACTTTCTATTCCTGGAATGGTGGTGAAGTTCTCACTTAAAATATTTGAAATATGATTTAAGAATATGTATTTTTAGGGCTTATATTTAACTCATTAAAAATAGCCTTTTAGTGATATAGATGGTGCATTTTATAGCCCCAGGCAAAGGATTTATTCAGCCTGCAGTAGCAGGTTTTTTCTTTCGATGAAATGGTCCATTGAGACACGCATCTTTTTTTTTGCACATGTAAGCTTTGTTTTTATCAAAAACCTACACATAGTTCTTGGTATAGGGGAACCTCAGCCTCCAGCTCCACCCCTTCCTATTTCTTTCTCCCTCCTCTGAAGTAATGTTTTTCAATCATTATTCTTCTGGTAGCTATTTCCATAATTTTAGTTAATATAGTTATAGCACTATTTATTGATTCATAATTTCCAGGTAATATCCAGTTACGAAAGATAAGGATTTATCTGCTATCACTTCACCTGTCTACCATTGTTTACTATTCTGTTGATAATTTAATTCCCCTATTCACTTTTGTAACATTAAATATTTGCTTATCAACTTTTGATAGACAAGAAGCTAAGCTGCTGTGACAGAGATTATAAGTGGAGAGACTTATAGAAAATAGAAATTTAATTTTCTTTCACGTAATAGCCCAGGGGTGGGTTGGTGAATAGCTTCGTATCATGACCTGTTAGGTCTGCCCTCCTCATCAAATAGCTTCCATCTCAGGGTTCAGTGGCAATTGTTGCTATCTCCAGGAGGGAAGAGAAAATCCAAAGCAAGTGACTATGTCTTTAAAGGAGGCAACCTGAAAGATTACACATGATATTGACTTACATTCCATTTTCCAAAACTTAGTATGATGTTCACATCTAGTTGCAAGGGAAGCTGAGAAACGTGGCTGTATGTTTAGATAAAATTTCAGGGGTTTCTATACCTAACATGTAGAAGGGAGAATGGATTTTAGGGGTCAATTAGCATTTTCCAGTCCAGTTACTATCTGCTAACTCTATGGGAATCCTGATACTCTTACCTTTCCTCTATCTTTCTTTCTTGGCTTCTTTACATTTTGTTGCTATATACTTTTTGTTTCATAATGTGATGTTGTTAATATTTACAGTCTGTTCTGAAGCCACAGCCAAGTATCTGTCCATAGATTGCCTCTAAAAGCTTATATTGTTATGTCTGTATGCATATCATTTGCTTCCAGTTCAAAAAAGTAAGCTATTACTGCAATTCCTTCTTATTAGGTCCGTGGTAATGATCTTTGGACCACTGGAAGGAACGGACATTTTCTAGCGTCGTGGCAAATGGGTGGTTTTTCTTATGTTTATTGATTGATTACAATTAAAGTACTGTATCTGTAAGGTCTGGATCTAGGCATGAACTTGTTAGATCAGTAAGAAAGCTGCAGTGAATGTGCTTATTGCCCATGAAGCTTTCAATCACTTCGGGAAATAAAATCTTCACATTTAGTCATTTTATTGGGACTAAGAGCCTCTCAGTCAGTTTTGCAGCTGAGGGAAATCTTTAGTTTTTGAAGTGTTAAGACCAGTTTGTCTGCTCCAGATGATGAACATCAACTAGCCTCTTTTATCTTTTAATATCTGGATATGAGAGGACAGCCATATCTTCTGACCAAAGTAAGAATCTCTTTGGGATATTTAGGAATAGAAGGGATGACTAATGAAAGAGAAATTCTGGGCTTTTCAAAGTGGTCTCACTGCCCTTGGCATTAGACTTCTCATCCTTCTAGATTCTGTTATTTTCTTAAGCAAGGACAGCAATCTGGGATACTTGGGTCCTTGAGTATGAGGAAATTTTAATGTGGTAGAAGAGGTTAAAATAAACTTCAGTTCGATTTCTGACTCCGTCATTTACTGGCCATGTAAACCTAAGCAGGTATTCTCTGAACCGTAGTTTCTACTGGAACAAATAGTCTCCAAATCCCAATGGCTTAAAATACTGAAGGTTTATTTCTTGTTTGTGCTGCGTGTTCATTGTGGGCCAAATGGGCGCTCTGCTCCATGTCTTCTTATTTTGAGGTTATGATTAATGAAGCAGCCACCATCTAATTATAGAACATTGCTGATCCCTGTTGCAGAGGGAAAGAAAGCTCTAGAAGGTCTCACACCAACAGTTAAGTGCTCTTGCTTGGAAGGGGAAAAAAGACTATTTCACTTAAGAATGTCCTTGATGAAGTAGCAACGTTTATATGTGTGTGTGTATATATATTAATATGTATGTATGTGTGTATGTGTGCCTGTGTGTGTATGTATATATATGTATATATTTTTTGAGACAAGATCTCACTCTGTTGCCCAGGCTGGAGTGCAGTGGCATGATCATAGCTGATTGTAGCCTTGAACTCCTGGACTCAAGTGATCCTCCTTCATCCAGCCACCTGAGTAGCTAGGACTATAGGTTCCCACCATCGCATCCAGCTAATTTTTTATTTTTTGCAAAATTTATGTTTTATTAATCTTGACAATTGAGTACATATCTTTTTAATACTCCACATGAAGAAATGGGAAGTACATTTTTATAGAATGCTTCTGTGTACCAAAACACAGTGGTTATTTCCAGGAAAAGCACCTGTGCAATTGTTTGAGATGCCATTTTACTTGAAAGAATGCCTGACAGACAAACTATGGTTATTTAACTATGGTTATGCTTGAGTATTTGGCAGGTATCTTCTCAAAAATGAACAAAGTGATTCTGTCATTTCAAGGAAAACCCTGACAGTACTTGTTGCCAATGATAAAATTTGAGCTTTAGAGTTAAACACTAAAATTTTGGAAAACTTGTATATCCTATTGTGAGCTTGACATCTTCTCAGCATTTAAAAACTTTTCTGATGAAATCAATGATAATATTAATGAGTATGATTTTTTGATATCATGTAATGTAGTATGTCAGTATATGAAAGATCTGTATAACCCAGTAAACCAGTATTTTCCAAAGGAACAGTGTAGGATTTTACAAAATCATGCAAGGTTAGAAAATCCATTCAAAATACAAGATAGACCAGTGGTTTTAATGTAACATATGAGAAGTTCATTGATAGGGTTTCATACTACCATATGTTGATCTTTGTATAATAACAAAGAACAGAATACCTGCAATTATCTGAAAAGGTCATTAAAATACTCACTCCTTTTCCAACTACTTATCTGTGTGAGGCTAGACTTTCTTCACATATACACTTCAACCAGAACAATATATCATGACACATTGATTACAGAAGCGGAGATGAGAATTTAGTTGTTTTCTATTAAATCAGATATTAAAGAGATTTGTAAAAATGTAAAACTCTTCCCATTATACATATTTTTGTGTTGAATAACATAGTTATTTCTCACAAAAAATGTCATTTTTGTAAATGTTTATTTGAGCTTTTGGGTTAAAATAAAATTTTACTGCTTAAAAATTGTCATTTTTATAAACTGTTTTTTTGTTTATTATTATTTTAATGGAATAAGCAAATATTAAAAAATTTCTTAGTTGTAATTTCTAATATAGTAAATATTGATAGGTATAAGCACATAAACAAAAGGTATTTGGAGTCGTTGATAATTTTTAGTAGTGTAAGGAATTCTGAGATCAGAAAGTTTGAGAATAGTTAACCCTAGAGGTATAAAATGAAAGAATAAAAATGAGTCCTCCTTCATACATCTTTTCTTTGGTTCCTGATCCCTGCCACTCCCACTCCTAAAGCTGGAAGCAATTTTCCTTCTTCTGAAATTCCGTAATACATTTACTTCCATCCTGTTAAAGCATTTATCATATTTCTTATGTTCCCACCTAGGCTAATATGTTTTTTGACAACACAGACTATATCTTATACATTTGCATATTCATCAGCACCTGATGCATTGCTTCCCATGTAGTAGGAATTTATATAGGTGAATTGAGTAACTTAAAAATTCTGTATCTTAAAATCACTTCAGTGGTTTAGAAGATTGACTAAAGATTCTGAATAGCCAGGGTTCTGTTGTTTCTTAAACAAATAAAATCACAAAAGGATCTCTGTTTAACAAAGGGATGCCAAATTCTAGCCAATGGGCTATTGATTTCAAGCAGTAGTTAAATGATTGATTGGTCATTCACTCAACAAACACTGGTTGAGCACTGTGCTGGTAAGAACAAAGATGTTTCTGTAGAACTTTATAGTAGACTTTTAGATTAGTGGTTTCTGAATGCTGGCCTCTGATGAAGTTTCTTCGGTTCATAATGAAATGAGAAAAAGAGCAACAAAAATGAAACTTTTTCCCACAAAATTAAATGTATTCTACTTAAAAAAATGTTCTTTATCTTGAAATTGGTAGTTCCTAGTTCTTGGTATTAACATAATCTTTCCTTTCTGATACTATGGTGCGATTAGGGTTTTGAGATTTATTTGTTTTTTTATTATCCTTACTTGACAAAATTCAAATTTGTCAACTCTTTTGGCTCTTGCTGTTTTGGAGGGGAAGGGGAGCATTTTGCTAGCTTTTGGAAAACTACTGATGTGGACATTCCTTTGGCATTTATTGGGAAGGGATTTGAACTTTAGGTTTGACAATATATAAGTACCGTGCGCTGATTGTGCCACTGGAGCTCCACAGGTTTGACAATATAAATCCAGTGCTACAATCAGCCAGCTCATTTGTTTTGGAGCTAATTACTAACTGAGTTTTCTGGATTCCCTGTTTATAACATCTCTCTTTGGCAGTTTTTTGTTCAACTGCAGGGAAAAAAATAAAAGGAAAAAAAGATAAACCCAAAGCAAAACACTAGCAAACTAACCTGAGTCAGATTTTTGGATGTTCGAATTCTTGGGGTGGGGGGGTTGGGATAGGAAGAGGGAGAAGTAGAGATTTTTGATCAAAATAGGACATTTGAATTATCTTTGGATTTCAAGTCAGGTTGCATTTTCAATTTCCCACCTCTTCATAGGAACTGCTAATAATTGCATAACCAATAGATTTTAAATCAGATTGTTACCTTTAAGCACTATTAACGGTTGAGATGGCAGGGAATAAATAGCCTCGTCGGAAATGATGATCCTGAACAATCAATTCCATAGAATCGATCATTTACATAGTCAGTTTTTCACTGAGTAAATGAATGGCTGTTATGTGCCAGGTACTGGGATACAAAGATGAAAAAGACAGTGTCACCGTCCTTAAGAAACTTACAATGTAGAAGAGGGAGAGATAAAAGCAGACCAGTGCCCTGAAAATTGTTACAGGAGATGTGATAGTATATTTGGCGCTATGTTGGGGGCTAGAATTGGAGAGGTTGGGAGTGTTTGCGAAGAGTGTAAGGGTATGGAATGAAGACATGGAGGTGGAAGTAGGAAACAGCTGGCCTGTTGGGGGAAATTGCTAACATGTTGACATGGCAGGAGTGTGGGCTGGGTTGGGATTTGGAGGTATGGCAACAGAAAAGGCTGATGACTTGGACAGCAGGTAGATGTAGAACTTTAATTGCTTTGTTTAGGAATTTGGACTTTATCTAAAGGATTTACCAGAATATGTTCTTTGGAATGGCGATAGGACAGAAAGGGGTTTTGTATGGTCAAAAACATTTCAGAGGTGCCAATTGAGATAAAGTTAAGCAGATGTATGTACTGTAGGCCTCTCAGACCTTTTCTGTTGGGTAGCATTTACTCCACTATTTGACTATTAATACTAAACTTGTTTGAAGGATTATCTTGTGTTTCTGAGAACATGGTTTGGGGAACCCTGCAATTTGCAATGGGAAATCACCATAAAGTTTTGGACAGGAAATTATAGACAATTATGGAATCTAATTGTTTTCAACACATAGTGTGATATTGCTCATTAGGTATTGTTCATCCAGTATTTTTTAACTACCACTATTTTCAAAATTATGTACCAGATATTCTGGGAGATTAGAAAGATGCATTGTGTCTTTCAAAACAAATAATATGTTATTTATCTATAAATGTTATTCATCTGTGCAATTATTTGAGTCAAAGGCAATGCAAAAGTGATGAAGTTGAGGATAAACTTGGAGAATTATGGATTTTCTGGTGGTCGTTGCTCAGTGCTGATTTCTACAGGGTGTTTAGTGCTAATTCTTCTTCTATAGATTGTCACCACTCAGAAGCATGTGCTTCTTTTGTCCTCTTTTGGAGTAGGGTTGTTTCTGACTAGGGTCCTCACTCAGACATTTTAGGAAGTACAATAGGGAGAAAGCTGCAAAATGGAAACTTGAATTTTTTTGTGGGCGCGGGGGTTGGCAGGGAGTACTTGTTGATCTCTTTGGTCCTCAAAAGTATCATGCCATCAACATATCGAAGTTTTGGTAAATTCAAGTTGAGTCAACTCCACAGATCTTTAGGATATATCATAAAAGTATATCCAAGAAATTTAGAGAAAAATTTTGAAGGTGATAGAGAAGTCAAAGATGTACCTCATGGAACAGAAAGATCAAATTTAGAAATTTGAGAATGTCTCAGACTTTTCATTTCCTTAACTCCCTACCTTTTTCCTCTCAGTGTCAAAAGAGAGAATTTTAAAATAATCTTGAATTAAGCTTTCTTATTACATGTTTATCACACTACCTAGTAGGGAAACAGAATCGGAGTATCTAGAGTGGGTTGGAGCAACTTAAGGCTTTTTGTTGCCAGCCGTGTAGTGACCCAGAGCACTGGCCCTGGAGCCAGATGGCCTGAGTTCGCATGTATTAGATTATCCAGTTATTTATGGTCTAGGCAAATTACAAATTACTCTCTCTGCCTCAGTCTCTGCATCTAAAAATGGGAAAATGATAGTATGTGCCTCATAAGGTTGTGAGGATTACAAGAGCTAATAAATATAAAGTGCTCAGAATGGCACACGCCAAGTGCTTAGTTAGCTGTTATCTTTAGGATTTCTTTATCTTACTGTTTTCTTTATGATAATTCACTGTGGAAGTCCATCGAAGTTTTATGGCCTAAGTAGGATTCTTTGGAGAGTGGCTTGCTAACTCTAAGTAGGGTTGGGTATGAATGGACTGTTAGAATTTTCTTATACAATTAAAAAGTATGGCAAATATTTGGCATATTTAAATAATAATAGCAAACATTTCCTGAGCCAAGACTATGTGCCAGGAGTTTTCCCAAGCACTTTTTACCAATTTCCCTCTTTATTTTAGAGTTGAGGAAACTGAGGCACTGAGAGGGTAAGTGACATGTCTAGAGTAACACAAAGTTAGTTATGGGCATGGCCAGGGTTCAAACCCAGACAGCCTGGGTCTATAGCTCACACACATCCATTGTGATATATGATCTTTTGTGCAAATGTATTATGTATTTTACATCTGTTTGTCAAGGTGTTTTATTTCATTTACTGCAAACGTAAATTAGGTGGAAAACTTTAGCTACAGAATAATTTTGTTAAAACACTTCAGCATCAAAATATTACTTTTTCTTTTCTGGAGAAGAGTTACTCCTGATGTCACATGTTAGGGCTGTATTAACTGTGATTCTTTTGTTCTGTGGCAGTATAAGATTATCAGTTTGATTTAAACAAGGCATCCAGATGCATACATCCATTCTTTAGAACTGTTTTTCACTTTACATTTTAGAGATATTTTCAGAGTAGTTTGTGAGTAAGACCACTTTGCATGCATTTTGCAAACTTAGCTTTTTTTACTATCTTTGCAAGTATTAAAGTAGTTAGGATTGTATCAAATCCTGACCTATGAAATGCATCTTGGTAGGGTTCGAAACTGGACAACAGTGTGATAGATTGTATTTTTTGCCTTCTTTGGTAAAAACAGACGAGACTGCTCTAAAATCACTTAGTTGCTCCACTTTGTTGGTGCTAATGTAGCACTTTCTGCGTCCTCTCTTAAAAAAACTGGGCAAAACTAATTTGCCACTAGATGGAGCCCTGGCTATTTGGGTAGAAATAAAGGCAACACAGACTCTTAAATCACACAATCATATCATGCTGGAGGGCCCCTGGTATTTGCGGCCCTTAGCTTTTAATTGTAGAATGCATCTTTGTTCTTTCCCTGACCTGCAGAGTGACATCACTGCCTTTCTTCCTGTGCGCTGGCTTTGACACAAGCCAGATGGCCACAGTGATCGGTAGGCGCCTAGGCTGCCTGGTACAGCAGTTGATGAAACAGAATAGGAAGACGTTTTATGGTCAGCTGTGGGAGCACAATGAGGCTGCAGCTTTGCTAAGTAATTACATTTTCCGTGCACACTTTATTCCTCACAGAGAAGGGACACAAGGAAAAAAATACATTTTTATTTATAGTGTTGTGAGGTATAGACCTTTGATCTTTTATTAGTCAGTAGTCTGCTCCAAAGGAATGCTCTCTTTTCCCTGCTCTGCAGTCACTCGTGAAAATGACATGTTTATTTATGTTTAATGGTTCTTTCAGTCTGTGCATTGTGATACTTACCTTCCCTCTTCCTCCCCTTTGTCTCCATTTAGTAACACAAAAATATTTTAGTCTTGTAGTGAGTTTAGTTTGGAGAAGTCAGAGTTCAGGCATGTTAATACAAGCAGATTTCTGTCAGATATACTCCAGAGTGATTTGGTAAAATATATTACTGTTTATTATATGTTTGTTCTTCAAGGAGGTCAGAAGAGTCCAGGAACAGACTTATATTTTGGAACTGGGGGTGGGCGGTTATGGTCAGGAAATGAACAAGGAATTAATTTTATATTGATTTTTGGACATTTAGTGGTTAAAGCCACTTAAAATGCTAATTTTAAATAAAATATAGGAAGTTGATATTAATCTGGTATTTTCCATTTTCATTTGAAGTTAATCTTTACCAATTGGAATCTTGTATAAAAACTTTAAAGAAAATCCTGAGACTTAAAGTTTTGTCTAAAGTTTAACATCAACACAATTTTGAGATTCTTCCACATGATTTATTTCCAAAGACTTTAAAGTATTTTTACCCTTTTAAACACTAGGCTATGAATATTATTCACAGAATTGATCTAGAAATTGTAAATCATAAAATTGAATGAAAATCTGTATTTGCCGTGCTTTACTCAAACTTAACACTGTTTTAGAAGTGAAATTTCTTAGTTTTCCTTAGGTTTCTTTGCTCTCTATTAAGAAAAATGAAGCTTGAACAAAAGAAATTTCTTAATCTTATGATGTTTTAGTCTTCTCCTGAGAGGGATATTTGCAAATAATTCCTGGAAGAAAGCAGAGTGAAGTGAGGCAGGAACATGGTGTTGCAGTCAGATATAACAGGATTTTCTAATCCTTTTTCCTCTGGTTATTTGCTTTGTGCCCTGGGACCTTTGAGCCTTGATTTCCTCACATATGTATTGGGGCATAAAACCTACCTCCTAGGTTTATTGTAAGAATTAAATGATACAATGTGTATATTAGGCTCCAGACAGTTCCTGTCACATGGTACAAATTTACTAAATGCTAATTCCTTTCAACTGTTTTAAACATTGTCTCTTTTCTCAGCCTCTTGCCAACTGAGTTCACAGGTTACCCTGCTATTATATAGTGTGTATTTTATCCATAAGATATAAATAAGCCTAGGTTAAAAGTAAGCTCACTGTCTGAAAAATAGGCATTTGAAATTTATTAGCACTGTATATGTGTTTAGTTCCAGATAAAACTGTAACCAACAATTGTGCAATGAATGTGTTTAACATTTGTGATATTTTAATTTGTGTTTTTTTTTTCTCCTACTCAGCTCTTGCCCCTGTTCTTTGCCTCTCGTTTTGTTGGTGAAGATATCACAGTGATGTCTGCCTTCAACTTGCTGCATTTGGTGACAAAGAGCCAGCCAGTAGCTCTTCGAGCCTGTGGGCTTCCCTCAGGTTGCTGCTTGTTGTACTGTACATAGTGAGGGCACTGGTCTGAGTGGGTGTTTCTGCTGCAGGAAATGATACACCATCACGGTTTGCTAAATTCCGTTTTTTTTCCTTGGGCCCTAATTTGAAGAAGGAAATTGGTTATAAATCACCACACTACCTTGAGTAACATTCATTTCCACAATCCTTACAACCCTTGGAAACATTGTCCAGTTTCCTTGCCCAGTATATAATTGTCACTAATATTTCATGATATCTTCTTGTTCTTTAATGCACACTACACATCTGCAAATCATAATGTTCATAAGAGGCTGGCAATCTTAGTAAGAAACTGCCCCAAATCACACAAAATAGGACATTCATCTTGTTAAAGGATAATGAAAATGCTTTTCATTCCACATGTGGCCATTCCTTTAGGAAAAAAAATGAAATGAATAATTTTAGCATAATTAAGTTACTTATTTATTGTAGTTAAAATGAAAAGCTGTTCTACTTAACAGTGATCAAATAAATAGAACTAATATAGCATGTGTCAACTGGTTCTTAAATTAGAACTGTTACACTTTTTAAAAATGTGATTTTAAACATTTAAGCAAGTGAGGCATGGAAGTCCAAAATTTCATATGTGCCTGTATTGTAAGTTTAATATTTTAATTTTATTACGAAAACCACATGGTCAAATATTTTATTTCTGTGAACATGATTATCAGTATTATTTACATTTTCCATTAATGTAACTATTTCTATTACTACATTATATAGTTTAATTCCAATTCATTAAACATTTTCTGAATATTGACTATGAGTGCCAAGCATTGTGTTAAGCAGTGAGGATACAACAATAAATAAAGAAAAGCTGATTTTTTTCAATGAGTACAAGGTGGAAATGGAACTGTGTGAGGACCATTGAACCATAACACCTGTGTACTATAGGTATTTATGCTTGGATTGTTATGAGAGTTCAGAGGAGGATGGTCCCAGCTCTTTTCTTTAGGGGAAGAAATTTTGTAGGGAAGGGAAGGTCTCTGAAGTTTAAGGAGAGCTCCATGGAGGATTTGGTGCTTGAGCTAAATCTCAAACCATGAGCAGCAAGTTAGCCCGGTGTGCAAGCACCATATCCTCCATGCAGCCCCCCTTGAACTTCAGAGACCTTCACTTCCCTACAAAATTTCTTTAATTGAAATATGAGTATCATTAAATTTTGGTAACAAAATGATTCAAAGATAAATTCAACAAAACTGATAATTTTTAGCAAGTAGCTATTATATAGCACAGTGCTTAAGCACACACATTCTGGAGTCAGACTAACTGGGTTTGAAATCTGGTTTTGCCATTTAAACTAGCTGTGTGCCTTAGCTTCTTTGTTTGTAAAATGGGGATAATAATAGTGCCCACCTGAAAGGGTTGCTGTGAGAATTAAATAGATTGGAATGTGAAAAGTGCCTAGAATAGTGGCTGTCATATTAGTAAACACTATATATGTCTTCACTATGTTCACTATAGAAATCCATGTATGTATATTAATATACATTTATATTTTTCCAATACAATAAATAGACTTTTAAAAACATTTAAATGTGTCCCATCTTTCATTTAGGTATTTTTTACTTTCATGAGACTCACAAATACACTTTATGTTTGAGAAATAACCATCTCAGTCTGTTGTTTTGATCTCTTAATTTTACTTACATATCCTGCTGAACCAGAATTCAAGTCCTATAAATATATAACATTCTTTTATTCTTACTACCCAAATACTAATGAAAGCCCAGAGAAACTGTCTTTCTTACTGAGGGCTTGTAAGCCCATGTTAACTTCATAAATGAATTGGCTAGAATAATATTCGATAATTCCTTAAACATTCAAGCACTACTTAATTTTTAAGTGTTCTGAATGTCAGTCTTCCAGTGGCTACATATTTTATAACTTGAATATTAGCAAAATCTTTATCGACCATTTCTTTAACTCTTAAATATATAGAAATGTTGAAGAAATTAAGTTGAACAATAATGAAACAAACTAAATTTTGAAAAATAAAAATGAAATTGAGATGAGAATTCTAGTTCTTATTACTTTATACGGATAGGGAGAGAAGAGGCCAAAATTGGAAATATAGGAAATTACGGGGAAAGTTTGAAGTCTTGCTTTAATTTACTGTTCCCTGGTCAAAACCCATTACAACAGAAATCTCTGTAAATCAAAAAGATTTCTGTTCCCTAGCCAGTGCCCTACTAATTTTGAGTATTATTCAATATGAAATAATTCCAGAACTAAAAAATAATTGGAACAGGCTCTTAAAGTTGGCTATAACAGGATTGACCTGCATGAAGGCCATATCCCAGAAGAGTGATCTATTATTTTTCGGCTTTGACTTCCTTTACTTCTTATTTTTTAGTAAAGCATAATTTTAATTTAAGGCTTATTAAGTACATCTGAATTACTCATGTTTCTAATTTAAGGTAATTTTCCTCTCTCAGAATTTCTTCTTAATTTCCTCTAACAGTTTCTCTTATGTATTAAAAAGAGCACTGGAATAAGAGTCAGAAAACTCTAACCATAGCTCTGCCTTTAACTTGTGTGACCTTGAACAAATCAATAAACCTCTCCAGATCTCAGTCTC
The DNA here is from genome assembly GCA_963575035.1 of Avahi laniger. Taxonomy (NCBI): domain Eukaryota; kingdom Metazoa; phylum Chordata; class Mammalia; order Primates; family Indriidae; genus Avahi; species Avahi laniger. The sequence continues at coordinate 5,299 of CAUYSK010077781.1, read as the reverse complement.
CTTATCTTTAAAACAAGGAATGAAAATTAAATAATCTATTCAGTTCTTAAATTCTATGAATTTTTTAACTGTCATTTGTTTTTACTTTTGGTTTTTGGTTAATCAAATCTTAGAACACAATGCTAATTAATACTGGGAACTTACAGAAAAGTCTGCTGGATTGTGGTGGGAGGACACAGATATTTTCCATGTTTGAACATTAGAATTCCTTGCCTCTAAATCAAGACTGAAGCATTATCTGAGGAGGGATTAGGAAGCACAATTTTATACATAGTTTTAATGCTAGATAAGAAGTAAGCATAATTGTAGCTTCAAACTAGATATCATGGTAGCTTTTAGCCAAGTGAAGGTGAAATAAATAAAATTTGTCTAAATGGTACTAATTACAGTGATAAATTATACTTTTCTCTAACATCGTACACATAATAATGTGGTTGTGATTCTTATTTGACTTCAGTGGCATATTTAACAGGCTCCATTAATTGAAGAGCCACATGGCTATTATGTGCTTTATAAAGATACAATAGTATTCTAATGTGGAAATTAGACATCTTAGAGATAGTTTTCAAATGGTGTTTGAAAGTCGTAGAATATTCGTCTGAATACCTAGAACTCTGTGAATCACAGGCTTATATCTCCAGATCTTAGCACAGTGCCTGGCACTTAATAAATGTTTGTTAAATGAATAAATAAACATTTGAAAGTTTATATGTAGATGAAGTCATAGCTAACAGAGAATACAAATTTATTTGAGACTGCTTTATGTAGGAGGATTAAAGTAAAGTTCATGGTTTGGTTGGCTTTTGAATTTATTGTTAAAAACAATTTCTTTTTTTCACTTTATTGTGTTAATACAATATAGGGGATGCTATAGGTATAAATCACATTGCAGCTAAACAAATAACAAAAAATTGTAACAGATTCAATGTATGTTATCCAGAATTGCTTTTACTTTTTCTTTCAAATAATTTGAGTGTTGGTGGTAAATCGTTTGAGGAAGTGAATAAGTGCATATTTTACTTACCATGAGAATTAAGAACTCTCTTTTGATTACTTTTTCGGAGCAAATTAATATTGTTTTAAATTCTCCATTTGTAAAAAGAAAACACTACAGATATGCATCAAAGCAACATCCATAAGTAAGAAATACTTATTATTCAAGTGTGAGCTGGCAATAGTTCATTAATAGCATTAATAGTTCATTAATAGCAACTGGCAATAGTTCATTAATAGTTCATTAATGCATTCACTTTAAAAAAAATAATCGAAGTCGTCAGTGTGCTGTTCACTTACTGAATAGATTGGCTTTCTATATTAGTTTTTCAAAACCTTTTCTGAGTCTTGACAATACCGACCACCTCCACAGTTCTTTGATAAAAGTTACGACCTTACTCCCCAGAAAAGACACATATGTATCTACACATAATTTTTCACATAATTTCAAGAAATTTTTTGTTAGATCTTCTGAAACTCTTCAGGGAAGGCTCTTTGACCACATGTTCAGAACCTCTGTTCTAAAAGATACACATGAAACTAATATAAAATTCTGATTAGAACGCAATGCTTCTGATTTCTGTATTGGTGTCACCTATGGGATTTTCCCCCTTGTGTTCAGGTCGATGCCCTCAATTCTCCAATTTCATCATTCTTACATGTTCATCTTACCTGACTTCCTTGATTATATTAAAAATGCTTTGGACAAGTTTTTTTTTTAAAGAAATAGTTTTAAAAAATAGGCATAAAAATTCCACCCATAATAATTCACAAAATAATTTTGCAATTAGTTGATTAAATATCCCCCTTTTCCAGTAGATGGCACTAGTTTTACATTCTTTCACAACATGAACGATTCCTGATATCATTAGCACATAGGTACATTGTGAAAACTTAAACAAAAGTATGTAAAGAATATCCATTTAAGAACATATGGATTTATAAACCACAAATTTTTCTGCTTATGTTATGTTCAAACAGTATTTGTAGAGTGCAAAACCTTTTTCCATTTTCAATAGGATTCCAACTGCTTTATGCTTGGACATCTCATAGAAATTATCTTTCATGTGTAGACTTTCTATAAACTAAAACAAGTTTTCATAAATTAACTTATCTTTTATCCAGATAGCTGATTTAACAGTAATTTATAGTTTTATATGCAGCTAAATTTTCTTCAGCAGACCACCCAAGAATTAAAGAAAATTTCACATTTTGTTTCGCTATGGTTTGAATTTTTATAGAATCTTGAAAATGTTATTAGTTTAACATGTTGACTGCTAAGCATGAATCATTTTTGCATGAGTTAAAATATTTTAGGAAACTAAGAAAAATTATGTTTAGAATGTTGATTAATGGGTACTCCGATACAGCTATATTTTTTCTAAAACGAAATGTTTTAGATGTTCTATGATGTCATAAAGTTTTAGTTAATGTTGAAAAGTTGCTGTGAAACATCTAATTATCAGATGGGTTTTAAAAATTATTTGTGGACAGTGCATATTAGTCAAGGATAAACTGTTATAAAGCAGTGCATCTGTATGAATAAGATGTTGGGCATATATGGTTTAAGTGTGTATTTTGTTAATTCTTTGTTAAAAGATGGAGTAAATTCTTCATATATATTAATAATTATACATAACAACATCTAGTAGCAACATAGTTAAAATCGGCATGAACAAAAAATTAAATTTTAGTCTGAGAAATTTAGTAATTAACGAGTGTAAAGAATATAAAACATTACAAGTTCTGAAAACAAATGATATTTCTACAGGGTAAGAATATCTAGACAATATGGACTTTGGAGGAGTCATATAGGTAATTAGATGTTTATTTATCTAAATATATTTACGATAATGTAACATAGCAGATCATAGAAGGATTTATTAAAATGAGCCACTTCTTGCTGTCAACAAATACAAGTTTAATAAAGGAATGTGCCATGAATGACAATTCACAAAGACTCATGAGTATTGGGGATACTTGATGAATTTTTATTATCTTCCTTTCGTAGTTTATAGCTTCATCCTGAATATTTTATTTAGAGATTGATTCTCATGATTGCTTTTGCTAGATACATTTCAATTTAGACTTCTTTAAAATAGGTTCCATTGAGACACAATGCAAGTTATCTCAGATTACTTTTTATGCCTTTGCATTTGAATTCAACTATTTATTTGAAATTTTAAAATCCCTATTTTATTTATTTCCTAGTTTTTCTCTTTTTTATATTTAGTATATTTTTAATATATTAAATATAAATACATGTTATAAAAATATACTATGAAATGACAATGATATTAGTTATTTAGGTGATTACTAAGATATATACTATAAAGAGTTTACATTTACTCAGTAACTTTTATGATAAGCATTTCCTTCAACACTAGACATACTTATTCAGCCACATAATTTCAAAGAATTGAATGTTAATTTAAATCATTAGAGTATTTGAATTTTAATCAAGCAAACATAATTTAGAACTTTATAAATACAATTTTTAAAGATTTTGTTTTATTGCAGAAATGCATTTTAGCTCAGAATGATACAGCTGTTTATATTATATTCTACTTGATTAATAATCTGATATTTCTTGTGCAAATTTTAGATAACATCACAGCAAGTTTCAGAGCTTGCCATCATATATTGTTGGTATTGACGAAGAAATAAGTTAGAAGCTTGATCTGTATTTACTGGTTTGTTTCTACCACCAGCTTTCTTTCTGGCCCCAGGAATCTTCGTATTGTACCTTTTATTCCTATTCTTTACTGGTAAACTGAGAATTATCTATCATTCTTGTCAAATCTTTTACAATTAGATATGACCTTCAGGTGAGGGTCATTACATTACACTAGCTGACATTTCCCCAAAATTTATTATGTGCAATTTAAATCCCTTGTTGTAAGGGAGAAGAAATTGGAGGTGGGGGATGGGGAAGAAGTGGGATTGGGAGGAAGACATGAAATAAGTCTGGGAAAGGTGATGGATTTGATCAGGCAAAATCTGTGTCTGTTATGGAAAATCTTGGGTTCCTGCAAAGTAAACTCAGGAAAGGCAGAGATTTTTGTCTGTTTAGTTCACTGCCACATCTTAACAACTAGAATTATGTCTGTTACATAATAGGTGTTCAATAAATATTTGTTGAATATTGAATGAATGAGTGATTGTGAATAAGTAGCATCATCTATGTGTCAAAACAATGCCACATTGTTAGTAATGTGATCTCTGTTCTTAAGGAATGTACTTTCTGGTGAGAAAGATGGCCATTTTGGGTCCTTTTATCTATAGGATGAAGGGAGTTACATTCTTGATGGTTTTATGATTCTCTTTTGTTTTACTGTGGAGACAGGGAGTAGAAGAAGTGAGAAGCATTGTACTGCTTTCTGCCCCAAATGGCAGACTGGCTTCTTGGAATAGGACCATTTTTCTGAAAGACATTGTAGGAATGTGTAGATATAATTATTGAGAAGTGGTAGGAGTGGGGGAATGAGAGGATAGGGGTGGGAATGGACTGAACACATGGGTTAGTAATAGATGGGCATGTTTAAAGCACAACAAAGCATGGATTCAAGAGAGAAATGTAACGTGAATAAACTAAAGGAGGAAAGCTGCAGACAAGAGAACCTGGCTCTCATTACCACGGCAGTACCTTCTTTCGACATTGATTTCCTTCCAAGGGCTTTGGACTAGAAGTTCATCATTTCCCAAATTATAATCTAAGGACCACTAGATCTATTAAGTTTACCTTATAAAACAGATCTCATCATCAAATTGAGAAACTCTGCATATACTACCATATTTCATAAATATTAAGATGTACTTTTTTTTACATTTTACCATCTTGGCAATCAGAATGAAGCTTAAAAATCATTGTGATAAGAATGTATCATAGTTTGGCAACTGTTTTTTCCTTTTCTAGTGGAGCATAATGGTGTGTCAAAATACTGCATATTTAATAATATACATCAGCATAAGAAAGTCTCCGAGAAGGTCTTCATCAAGAAACCCATGTAACCTAGATTTTCCTAATCTCATTTGATGGTGGAAGCGTCCCCTTCTCACTCCCCAAGGGGAGCAACCTATTAGCATTTTTTTAGAGCCAGTGTTTCACAGAATGCATTTTGGGTAATGCTGGACAGAGTAATCTTACAATCTTAAATCCAGAGAATTAATGGAATATTAGTTATAATAAAAGATTTGAGGCTGGGCGCGGTGGCTCACGCCTGTAATCCTAGCTCTCTGGGAGGCCGAGGCGGGCGGATTGTTTGAGCTCAGGAGTTCGAGACCAGCCTGAGCAAGAGCGAGACCC
>CAUYSK010077779.1:0-26216 GCA_963575035.1 Avahi laniger | reverse complement strand
ATTTTTAGCTGTCCAATGAATTTCTTTCTATTTTTGGTAGAGACGGGGTCTCGCTCTTGCTCAGGCTGGTCTCGAACTCCTGAGCTCAAACAATCCGCCCGCCTCGGCCTCCCAAAGAGCTAGGATTACAGGCGTGAGCCATAGCGCCCGACCGTCATATTACTTTTTAACATCATTTATTTTCATCTCTCATTTTCCCATTAGAATTTGAAATGAACTCTATCTCTTAGGGGAAAAAAAATCCAGAAAGTATTTGAATTGTTTTTCTGAATTCTAACAGAACCAGTGCTCACAATCGAGGGTTCCATATCCCTGAGCTGTCACGTTTTGCAGGGAGTCTAGGAAAACCCGACCATGATTGCCCTATTAGATCCACTCCTAACACAAGGCTACAAAGTAGCACTTTTATTGCATCACAAAACCAGTCTATATGGTGACCTGCTGTGAAAATTAGCCGGTAGCTATACACAAAAACTGGTGCTGGGCAGAAAACCACAAAAGATAAAGCTTTGCACCCTCAGCAGTTCTAAGGGTACACTGTGCTTCCAGTGGTCATCACTGCGGGCTGCTTGTCTCTATGGGCCTTTGCCCCATCCATGCATTAAGAACGAGACATACTGTACCAAAAATCACTAACACCAAGAAAAATGCCAATTTAAAGTTTCAAGCAGTTTAATACTTTGCAAACATTGCTCATGATCCCCTATTTGCCAAAAAAAAAAAAAGAAGTTCATGTTAACCTTAATCATAACCAAACCATAAGATTTAACTAATGACAGATGCTTTTTCACATGACGGTGCTCCAAGTTAAATAATTTCACTGGATAAGCAAATAAATGCAATAACATACAAATAAAATATTATTAATAAATTTAATATAAATTTGTATTTATATTAAAACATACATAAAAATATGTATTAAAAATAAATACTAAATATATGTATAATTAATGTGTATATGTATATATTTATAATATATAGAAATATACTTTAAATAGATTGAAACTGTTACAATGAACAAGCCCAGAAATATGCCTCATTTTTTTCCCAAAGAAAGTACATGATTTCCAAGAAATTTATGCTTCAGCAGCCCTTGTAACAATAAATAAAAATCTGAGGGTTAGAATGTGATTCAAAGATATCCGGAGTCTACAATTTATGCCCAAACAGAAGGAGTCAATATAAATCCTGTGAATTTCATTGTCTGCTGCCAGAAAACGTATTTAATTATGAATAAGAAACACTTAGAATGTTCCCTCTTTAGGGATCACAGTCCTTATTTGAAACACAAGACCTTGTAAGCCCTTTCAAAATTACTCATCGTAAGCACAACACTGTCTTCTTGGTTCATCATTAGGAAATTTGCAATGGAGTAACTCCGGGGCTCCTTAGTACATTGCAAAGACGGTCATGAGAGCACAGTGAGATTTCTTTACATTCTCAGAGCTTTTTGTTACTGGACCTGTTTTTAGCTATTTGTTTACTTGAGTTGGCTCAATGTGATTTCTGTATTAAGAATTGGATCCAGCTGTTCAAATAGTAACTTAGATACATACTTAAAAGCTTTCTTTTACTGTAAAGTTATTTACTCTAAATATGTTAGCCTATCATTATACACCAAAGCAATTAAATTGAAAACACAGTGTAAGTACACAGATAAGATATCTTATCCTTCTCTGACCCAACTGTCCCAAGTATGTTCCGGAAGACCAAGAAGTTTCCAAAACCTGTTCAATTTGGGCTTAGAGTAGTGCAATCGTGAGCCGATTTTTCTTAGACATTTTTTGATAAGTTGGTTAGTTGGTCTCTGTGACAAGAAATGTTTTTCATGGGTTTAAATATGTACTTAGCATGTATCCTAATTAGGATATGTTCAGTCTCCATTTACATAATGTGTCTGAAACCAGAACTTCTTAACCGATGTGCAACAGTGTTCCATGAGTTGCAGGTAGCTGAGATGCTAACCTTAGGCACTGTTATTTATAGTGGTCAGGAGAGGCTGTCTGAGGCAGGAGAAGTCCCTGAGCAACTTGTTTCAGTTTGAGCGGAATCTGACCCATTTCCTCCAGTGCACAATACAAATATAACTTTACATGTAGCTATATGTGTAAAGATTGAAAAACACTGGCTCAATAATAGATGTTTAATTTTCCCTAAAGCAAAACATATAGGGGAAGCTTTCCAGAATCAGTTCCATGGCTCACTAATGCCATAAAGGACCCAATTTCATTTCATTCTTCTATTTCACAGTTCTCAGTATGTTGAAATTTGTCTTCAGACTTGTCACCTCATGGTTGTAAGGTGGCTGACAAAGTTCTGTTTTTCACATTCTTAAAGGAGAACATCCAAAGCAGGAGAAGGGAAAGTCATCAAAAGCAATCAGTTTTTCACGTAGTCCTCTCTTTGTGAAGGAAGAAAACACTTTCCTCAAGTGATCTATTAATACTATACTTCTATCTACATTGCCTTGACTATAATGGGGTTACTTTCATGTGGACATTGACACAGGGGAATAGGATATCCATGAATGGCTTGGACATTCAGACTGACTGAATGTCCTGAATTCAGACTGATGACTAACTAGGAAAAGCACAGGGGATTTTTTTTTTAAATGGAGAAATTATTCCGTATGATACTATAATGGTGGACAAATGACACTATGCATTGATCAAAACCCACAGAACTTTGTAGCATGAATTAATCTTAAAGTATGCAAATTTAAAAAATCCTTTAGGAAGTCAGAAAGTCCCAGGACAGAACGCAGACTGTGACAAAAAAATCTGTGTTACAAATGTATGAAATAATCTCACTGAAGGGAGGTGGGTAAAAAGGTGACATCCTAAGTAACTATGAAAATGGGTAGAAACTGTAAAACTAAAGACAAATGGTACTGTACATAAGCACTGTACTCTAATTGATAAAGTTTTTTCCCCCTTGGAAGTATGAATTGACAGTTCAGAAAGAACTGTACACATATATTGGAAATGAACAATTAAGGAAATGCATGTCAAATGGTGGGAGCTGGGTGTCTCATAGATGGAGTAGGAAGTCACAGACATGCAAGAAGAGAAAGCTGAATGATCCATGTGGTAATGGATTAGAATTGAAGGCATTAATATGTAGGGGAAATGAAATATTTTTTCTTCCCATTGTAGGTTCATGGCTGAGGGCCCTATAGACAGATTAACAAGAGAAAAGACAAATTAACAAGAGAAAAACATATAGTTTATTTAATACAAGTTTTGAGTAACATGGAAGACTTCAGATTCATAGAAACAGGTAAACCCGTTCATATATTAATGCTAGGTTTGATGAAGAAGTAGACAGTTGTGGAGAAGTATGATTGGACAGAGGGGTATGATCTAATGGTAATAAAACGGGAGGAACTTAGCAAGGCCTGTTTGTTCAGTTTCTCTGTGTTCTTGTATCTTCAGTGATAAGGATGTTTCTTTCTTCCTGGTAAAGGGAGGGCACCTCTTGAATGAGGGTCTTATGAACTGCTTCAGGAGAAAAGGGTGAAAGGAAGGTCTGAGTCTTTCTCATATCTGCTTCTGCTGTTTTCTCAAATGCCAAGGTGTCATATTTTGGGGCAGCATGTCCTGAATCCCATTAGGTATGAAATCATATTTACCTTGACATAGATATAGGTAGATACACACAGAAATGTATAAAAGTATGTGCATGTACACAAGTTAGTATGCATACATGTATTTCCTTTCTCTGCCATCCGAGAGGGCCTAGAAGGAACACCCCAGTAGCAACAAAAAGAACTAGTGCCCAAATCTTGGTTTTTAATACCATTTTCCAACAAATGAGAAATGGATGATTCCATGGTTGGGGCAGAGAGTATCCTAGATAAGTCTGGGTTATTTTGTAATGAATGACTGTATGTAATCACAATGATAATAATTACATAAATAATTACAATGATAGGGGTATGTCAAAGGGATACAGGAGCCAACTGAAAGAGTTTCCAGTGGCCAAAGCTGGAACAATTTAAACAACAAAATAAAGAAAGCAGTATTAGATTATAACCCAAAGTGTAAAATAAATATCTGAGTCCCTATTGATATAAATAAATGATTGAATTAATCAACAAATGTGGAAGAATTCCAAATAATTATGTAGGTATTCCTGTAATTCTACAAACAAGCAAAATACATAATCAAAATCAATAGGAACATATAATTTGGGAAGTGCTTAATGGATTCTTCAATGGATAAAATATCATTTTTAATTCTTTTTATTGAAGACTTTTTTTTTCAGATTTGGCTATTAAGCCATACTGGAACTTAAAGAAGAAATAATGATGCTTCCTTCTAGTGAATAGTAGTATTGTCTTCTTTAAAATTGTACATCTGTTTGGAAAGCATACAAGGTAGGAATAAAAGGGAGAAGACTTTGTATCTGTTATACCTTTCACGTATTTTAAAATAATGTCAGTTTCAGCTCTACAAAACTCCGTGCTGCATTGAGAAACTTTAACTAAGATGCATGGGTATAAGAGCTAAGCGTGTCATTGTTTTTTAATCCAAATAAAATACTCAGTCTGCCCCCTTTCATATTCTTTCAAAAAGGACCGTGATGGAATGAATTGGATGGAAATCTTTCATGACTCACCCCTCTAGATCTGGGGGCCTATGTTGCCAGGGGACTGCAAGGCCACTTCTGAGGCAGACATGGAGGGACTTAGAACAAGCAGTTCAGAACTGGAGTAAGGACAGCCAAGTTTTAATCCTGTCCATTTCATTATCTAACTAGCAGTTTCACCTTGAGCTAGTATTTCTAATTTTGCTAGTTTTTTGTTTGAAAAATGAGGTGTTGGATCTGATGATATATTAAACTAATGGAACTCAGAAATGCTTCTTTCCTTTGAATAGCAAGGGCTAGGGTTGGGGCATTGTCTTTTCAGGGCTGGCTGAGCTAACCCCTGACCTCCGCAGCAGAGCTCACAATGCAGACTGGAGAGGCCCAGCCCACCTACAGAGGAGAGGAAGTGGTCCAGGAGCAATTGCTTCCATATGCATTTCCAGAGCTGAGGCACAGGAGCACATTGGAGCCAGCAGGAAAAGGAAGCAATTTATCCTCTTTCACATCCTTCAGAAGCTTCCTGGGGAGTTCATGACCTCCGTCTACCAAACACCTTTCTTAGTATTGATTCTTGAAAGGAAGTCAGAAGCAACCTTGAGAGTTAAGGACATTTATTCTGAAGTTCACCAAATAAACCTTGTTTTAAAGCATAGCTTGTAAACCAATCTCTTTGTACACAGGTTTAACAAAATCCATTTAGACAGAATTTGGAATACTAATTTTGCCTATAATATTATTAGGCAATATATATTCATGTCATAGACAATGGAGTGTATGGAGTTCGTGTATTTTGCTTTGTCACAAGTAATAGTCATCCTAGTAATAATTTTTGAGGCTTTGACTGTAGTATTATTTAGTTAAACTGTGAATTAGCAGGTAAAAATTTGCAATTCCCTTTTTTCTTCCATTAAAACATATAAGTGTCCAACCATTATGACATGTAATATAGATGGAGGAATATTCATTTTTTGACTTTTCTTTATATTCTTTTCCTAGACACAGATTCATATCTCAACCCATTCCCACAACCCACAGGTTTACACACACACACACAGAAAATTGAATTCGCACAAATGATATTTAAAAAACCCTCACAGTATAATAATCATAAGTGTACACAGAAAAAGAATAAGGCACCAATGGCCATGACGTCATACTGCCCACCACCCTTCAATTACACTCACTTTTGATCACCATTCGTGAAAATTATTTTCAGTGGTGCCTGAAGCCAACAATTATGTGCTTTATATTATGCACTTTAAATCCATAGCTCTTCCCCTCACATATGTAAGGCTGTCACCTCTGAGTTCTGGCCATTCCTCTCTCCATCTTATTTTCACGGGCACAGCCTAGGAGAAAAGAGCAGATGCTCCCACCGTCACCTCTGGAGGACATGCAAATATACTACCTTGCAAGTATAACTAGGATGTCCCACTTAACAGCCCAGAATACAAGTAACTGACTGATATATAAGGATAAATTATATCGGTGGAGGCAATAACAGGTGTGATTTTGTGCGAACATAACTAAAATTGTGGTGCAGCTGTTTTTATTTTAAGACTAAATGTGTATCAGTAGAAAACACACACAAAAAAATAGCTTTGTTTCTTCAACTGAAGCTTGAGAGTAGACTAGTGTCATTTCTAATACAGGAAAGGACATTTTCACATTTTCATATATACATATATATATAAATATACATGTTGAAGATTTTGAAGCTACCATTTTGTTGTGGCAGAAGCATCTTCAAGTAGACAAGTTATTCAATTTCCATAAAAGTTGTTCTTTAGAAATTAATTAGAAGGTACTGTAAGCTTTGCATTAAAAAAATGAGTGTCTTATTAGGCAAAGAATGTCACAAGAAACAGAATACTGTAAAACTAACATTAAAAAAAGGAAACAAAGAAAACTACAGGGCTGTAATATTCTAATGCATAGTGCACAGTATTCCAGTGCACTGTACACACTAAACCTCTTCTTTTGAACAGGTTGTTGGAATGAATCCAAAAGGAGCAAGACATCACTGAGGAAGACAGGAACCTGGGATGGTTTCTGCCAGTATCTGGGGAATGATTCTTTGAGAAGGCTGCAGGTTTTCCACTGAGCTACTCTTAACCTTTGGGGTTTTGAGAGCAGATGTAACGAGGTGTAGCATTCTGCAGGCTGTAATAAAGGAAAACCCAAGTCTTTTAATATATTTTAAATAGGGTGTTACTTTCCCAGATTGAGCATGTCATGTACCGCACGAGGTACACTGTTCTCTCCTGAAAATGGATCTACAAAATAGGCTGCTGAGAAAAGAGGAAATCAGTCCTGACAACTAGATAATTGGATTGCTTTTAGTTCCAGATGTCTGGATTTTTTATTTTTATTTTTTAGGGTTTTGGTTCTTTGTAAGATCAGAATCATGGCTAAGAACTGGATTATCAATATGAAAATAACAAAAACCTGATTCTGTTGGAATGGTTCCCAGACAGAATTGTTAAGTTACCATCACTTGGAGAGCTAACCGGGTCTGAATGAAACTGAAAATTTAAAAACAACAATACAACATTAATTGAGATATGACTGTGGGTCAAATACATAGTTATTTACTTGAGAGATACTCTTAGCTACTTCATCCACTCCTGCATGAATACCTGGATTCAAGGACTCAAATATTGTTTCATTAAGTACTCAAATATTATCTTTCTCTCTCTCCCACACATGCACACACACGTATGCGCACACCCATGCACGCCCCCCCACACACACATCCCCCATAAATATGTCATAACATGATGCCAAATCTAAAGGCAGTTTCTACTTTTCTAAAGAAATCTAGAAATACAGGTTCCTATGAATTAAGTATACTAAATGGTCATTCTGTGCTATTAGGGACCTTCTAAATTACTATAATCATTGAATTCATCATAATTATGTTGCATTTCTTGAAAATCAAAAAAAAATTCAGCACATTCATTAATGTGCCAGCTTACTAATACCTAAATGCAACCATTATGCAAAACTATTTCAATGATTTTAAAAGACACATCCAGAAAAAAATTAAACTTGTCTTTGTATTGCATTTGAAATGAAATGTCATGATTAATCATAAATGACTCGAGGAAATGGTATTGAACTGTACAGTATGTTTCAAAAAGTGAAAATTCACAGCAAATAATTTTGAAAGTTTCTTTTATTTATATTTGTCATTTGAGGAGCATTTTCTTTTGTCTTGACAATGCTATTAATTTCCTAGTCTTTATTTTAGTTATACAATAATGACTGTATTAGTCAGGGCATATCAATCTCAAAGTTAAGCAAAACACAGACATAAGTGTTCAAAAACACTAGAAATCAGGAAGGGCTGGATTCATGTACTCAAATGTGAGGTAATGAAATCTCTGAAACTCTCCCTCTTACTCACACACACGTGTGCGTACGCACACACACAGAGCTCTGCTTATTTTTCTACTAATGTTATTCTTAGGAAAACTTTCCCAGGCTGGCCAGGATAGGCTAGCAGAGTGTGTTCCCCAGAACAAGTTCCAGATATTATTAACAGGATGAGGGGGGGGTTACAAACAGTCAAATCGATGTGGGACATGTTGGGTTAATCAAAGTTTGCTTCCTTTAATACAGGCTTCCCTGAGCCTTTAATGCAGCGATATGTTTATGAATCTCCAAGAGGGGTGGAAATCATACCATGCAGCAACTGCCAGAATTAATTACCCACAGAATCTTTTCCTTTTTCCTTTATTGAGACAGATCCCCTGGTGCTAATCTGTTGAGGAAATAAATAAGGGAGTTCATAATAAATGACCTCAGCAGAGTCACTCTGGGTCTCAGTTCCAGCCCCCATTGTCTTGGTTGCTTGGCTTATTCCTTGAGGACAGTCATCAGGTTTGAAGTGACCTTATCATCTGAGTCCTGCACATAGGAAGCAAGTGCGTCTCCAGACCCTCCAGGCTTCTTTCCTCTTAAGAGCTTGCTGGAGGAATGTGTGTGGGAAGGGTGTGGGGTGAGGCGGGGGACAGAGGAGAGGGCATCTGAAGATGTGTGACTCACCTGCTTGATGCCACTAAGGGACAGCAACCATTTGAGCTGAACCATTTCTCTGGCCACAGCCTATTCACTAAGACAAACTCAACTCTCGTGATGAATCTTAAAATAAAACATTTTGCCATGCTGGCATGTAGATACTGTGATTTGTGTCTCTCTTTTCTCTAGGGGAAAACTTCATAATAATATTCTATAGGGAAAATCCCGGGACACAAGGCAACACTACAATTTTCCTCATTAACCAGATTTGATAATCACAAACAGAACATTAAGAAATTTATTTTATATATAAAGACTGAAGCTTATTCAAAACAAAGGAGGAGTTGGGAAGAATTGACTTCTCTATCTTCTTCATAATAACTTTCAATCAGATCTATGACATTTTCCCAATGAATTCATAGAAATTCTACATTAAAGATTGTACCCGTTTGCACAACTTGTTTTGGATTTCTTGGCAAGCTCCAAGTTAGCTCAGTTTTGGTTTTTTTTTTAGGAGACGGAGTCTTGCCATGTTGCCCAGGCTAGAGTGCAGTGACTACTCACAGGCCCACTCACAGCGCACTACAGCCTCGAATTTCTGGGCTCAAGTGATCCTCTTCTTAGGTTCATCTGTCTGGATGTTCCCTGGCCCTCCCATTTCCTAGTGTCAAGAATGAGTACTGGTACTGAGTCCAGCCGAAGACGGAGTGATCACAAATACAGAGCAATTTTATACAGTTTATCATATAAAAGAAAGAATGAAAATAAAGAAAGAGGCTACACAAAGTGAAAATACATGCCAGAGAGAGTGGAACAGGTCAGTCTCCACGAGTGGAGAAAGACCCCAAAGTCTGAGCACACGCTGCCTTTTATAGGCTCACTAGTTTGTCCTGCATTTCTCCTGGCAGGGTTGGTTGTTTCCCACCTTTTGGGGTGATTGACAGGTTAGGGTTACATAACAGGTTATATAACAGGTTACATACAAGGGTGGCTGTATAACAGTTTCCCTTTCTGCACATGCGTCTTCCCCAGAATTCTTCACGAAGCTCCACCCATGCCGTGCTAATTAGATGGTAATGAGCTCTAGGTCAGCTAAAGGTGACTGAGAACTTTTCACTATGTATGTTCCCACCAGGGAACAGTTCCTAGCCTCACTTTGGTTCCTAGTTACAATTCGGTTCCTGCTCTCCACCCTTAGCCACTTCCTGCCACCTGTTTACCCTCCACCAGACCTAACACTCCTGCCTCAGCCTACAGGCATGTGCTGTCACACTCAGCTCTACCTCAGTTTTGCGTATTTGTATATAATTCTGAGAGAGAGAGAGTAAGGTGCAATAAATGAAGAGTTAGGCGCAGAATTTTTACCATGAGTGGCAACTGATTCTAGAATACCTTTCTGATCATGCCTAGCAGAATTCCTTTAGCATTTAGAAAAATTCCTAGTGTTTAGAAGAACCTCAAAAAATATTTATTGAATTAAGGTTAATGGGAAAGCAACTAAGTATATGTCAATATTAAAAACTTTGGACTTTTGATTCAAAGTACCCTTCTTTAGTTTGACCTCAGATTCTAATCAAGACAGTTCTCTGATGCTCATTCACTATTTTGGATTATGTGCATTACTCCATGTAAGCCCATGTGCTAGACTAGCAGCTGAGCATAGTCTGAGAATTCATTGGCAATGCAAGTTGCCAGGCCCTGCCCCAGATTTTCTAAATCACAATCAGCATTTTAACAATAAAACTGTGTGTCTTAGGACATTTTTGAAGGGTCATGAAAAATCATTGAACAGTTTGCAAATTGCCCAGCCTACCATCCCCAAGTGGTTCTCAGAAATACTTTTCACTATATATTTAAATATTCCTACCATTCCATCCTAGCTCTTAAAGGGACAGGGACAGATTAGACCAGACCAGCAAATTAATCCCTTTTCTATTTCCCTAAAGCCACATCAAATTGAATGAGACTCAGATACTACTCTGTCTTTTGAGGCTTCTTCAAATGGCTGGTTATAATTCATTCAGGAAATAATCTCCAGGCTGTCGTTTTGTTTCCTTTTTGACTGAGTGTTACTCCACTTTTTATGTTTAACCTGTATTCACTTCAATGACATGTTATTTATGGTTGAACTGAACTATTTTGAGAACTATTTCTTCTCCATTTTCTGAAATCTGCTCGTATGCAATAGGCAAATATAAATATTCAAAACAATAAGGTGTAGGGTATGCATAGCATAAAGGAATTGGTGTTGGGGGCGTTGACTCAGAGCCAACAGTCTTCTTTACTTCCTCGATTGTTCAGTGGACAGCACTGCATAGCACTGGTGTTTGTTGATATATATATATTCACTAACTGTAAGTTCTATGAAATCGAAGAATCTCACCTGCATTAGCACAGTGCTTGTTACACAGTAGACGCTCAAAAAAGAATGAGGTAAATGATGTTATTCTCTTTTCATCTTAACCACAAAGGGTTAAACTCTGCTGAGTTAAGCAGAGGTAATATTTTGAAGTTTACAACATATGTGACCATAGCAAACTCAAAGATCTTTTGATGGCCCTATCACTTTATACCGAAAAACACTTCGGAGGTAGAAAAATAAAACTGAAAATAAAGAGTGCAGAAACAATTTTGCTGATTGCTTCTCCTTGACATTTAAACACTGACTAATGTTACAGGCAGGTAGTGAGGGTAAGTGAAGCTCATAAAAATATCAAGTTTTTTTTCTTTAAAAATAGAATTCTCTCCTTCTGAAAAATCACTTTGGAGAATTGACACAGAATGTACTTCAAAACACAAGTGAGTCAGCAGATAGCAAATATTATAAAAACACCCCCCAGCACTGATGTAGATCTCAAAACCCCCAACTAATAAACAAGATTTCAAGGCCTTGATAGCCTCCAGCAGCTGCAAGAACAGAAGGGGGTGGAAGAAAAATGCCTCCCCTCTACCATAACCCTTTTCTCCAATACTTTCCAATCTGCCCACCCACTCTGTTAATTTACTAAAAGCTGATTTGAATGGAGGATAGGAATAAGAACTCCCCAATGTAATACAACTCAGACGGTGATGAAATTAGAGGAATAAGCAGACTTGCAACAAAAGGTATGTGACATTTCATACTAGGAAAAGTCTTTAGCCAGGTAGAGGCACCATACGGCCTCTTATATTAGCCTTCGTAGCAACCAGCTGGAGCTTAGCTGAATTCACACATCACAAAGTGACAGCCCTAGCTTTGGGCTACCTAGGCTGAGCTTTCACAGCTGGAAAGATTGTAAACCAAGTATAAAATGTACCTACAATTCCTAAGAAATCCTTTTCATTCACTTATTTTATCTCCCAAATATGTCCTGTCCCCATAACAGATTATTCTAGTAGTCTGTCTAATCACCTCCAAGCATCCACACAAATCCCAAAGACATCAGCATGTGTTTTATTGCCCACATTTCTACTAAAAATCCTGCCTAGGAAGCGGTATCTAAAAATACTCCAAAACCCTGTTGCTTTTTCTAAAGAGACGTTCTAAAGAGTGCTTCCATGCAGTAAAATTCCAGAAGGATTGTTTTGCATGTTCCGTTCATTAAGGTCAATTAGCTTTATGTTCAACATCACTCACGATGCTTATGTGCATAAGTGTGTTTGCAATTCACCCTGGAAAAGGTAGGACAAGAAAGTAATATTTTGGATTCCTCCAGCATTTATTTTCCTCCATTGCTATCAAAGGGATAAACAAAATGACCTAATTCCACATTCTAATGTTCCTGTGAAATTAAAAGGGAAGGTAACATTTTCTTCCTTCCTTTCCTTCCTCCTTGCAATTTCATAACTATCTCACAATATTTTGCCTCTTTTTCCTTTTCTTTTTTGATTGTTTATCTATGCCCTCCCCCCATTTCTGATTCTGGATGTCTGTTTACTATGAACTTCTGATGACTTCCAGGCTTTGGCACTCTTGCCCTCTGGCTATATGCTGCTCACCTAAGTCCATTGAGAATCAGACCTTGAAATTCAACACGTGTTGCTAATGAGAAAAACTTGTTCTGTAGAAAGGAGGCCATACTTAAGAGAAGTTTAAAAAGGAGTCATATAGACAGAGTGCTTGCTATTGTTTTTGAGTAAACCACATTGCTTCAGCTCCTTTTTTAAGAATTTGGACTTTTGTGAATTTAAGAGAGAAATTATTGCTGCTGCCAAAAGAAGGTGAAAGAGTGCTTAAGATAGAAGCTTTTCATTTTAACTAGAGATAAGATAACATAAACTTTCATTCAGTTAGTGCCACTTCATTCATATTTAGAAAATACACTCTGCAGTGTGAAAAATGGCCTAATTCTTGCATTTTCAGTTCTCAAAGTGTGTGGCCTATTAATTATGCTGAAGAGCCTCATGCAATCATTCTAACAATTTGCATTTCAATTCTATTACTAGCACTGAATTTCAACTATATACAAAGTCCAGACAATGAAGTACCACATAGTTCTGGTCTACAGGAAGCTTGCAGTCCAACAGGGATGCAGAGGAGCCCACAGGGAAGGGCAGTAAAGGCAGGTGGGGGTTTCTAGCAGCAGTTTTGGCTCTGTACTAATGGCCATGTAACTATTTTAAAATCAATATTAGTGGAACAAATATTGATTACCCACTGCATGCCAGACACTGGAGGATGATGATGGTGATGGTGGTGATCTGGAACTTTAGGGGCCATTATTCTTCATAGCACAAGCAGTGTAGGCAAAGGGGAGCCATGGAAGATTTTTAGGAAGTGTTACAGGAAGGTCAGCAGTATTCAGGTTGGATTAGAGGAAGGGAATTTGGAGTCCACCAGGAATCCGTTTGACAGTCCTGGTCAAAGGCTATGAGGATGAATGCTCAGAAAGTAGCCACAGATGTGTGAATATTTTCTCCCATTCTTTAGGTTGTCTATTTGTTTTGTTGATTATTTTCTTAGCTGTGCAGAAACTTTTTAATTTAATCAAGTCCCATTTATTTATTTTTGTTGTTGCTGTAATTGCCTTTGGGGTCTTAGTCACAAAGTCTTTGCATAGGCCAATATCTAGAAGAGTTTTTCCTACATTTTCTTGTGGAATTTTTATGGTTTCATGCCTTACATTTAAATCTTTTATCCATCTTTAATTAATTTTTGTGAATGATGAGAGGTAGGGGTCCTGTTTCATCCTTCTGCACGTGGCTATCCAATTTTCCCAGCACTATTTACTGAACAGAGTTTTTTTTCCCCAGTGTACATTGTTGTCTGCCTTGTCAAAGATCAGTTGGCTATAGGTAGATAGTTTTATATTTGGGTTCTCTGCTCTGTTCCATTAGTTTTGCTGTTTTGGTTAGTATAGCCTTGTAGTACAGTGTGAAGTCTGGTAATGTACTAATATCCAGAATCTACAAAGAACTCAAACAAATCAGCAAGAAAAAAACAAACAACCCATTAAAAAGTGGGCAAAAGACATGAACAGAAACTTTTCAAAAAAGATAGACAAACGGCCAAGAAACACATGAAAACATGCTCAACATCATTAATCATCAGGGAAATGTAAATTAAAACCACAATGAGATATCATCTTACCTCTCCTAGAATAGCTTTTATTATACAGTCCAAAAATAATAGATGCTGGTATGGATGCAGAGAGAAAGAAACACTTATACACTGTTGGTGGGACTGCAAATTAGTACAACCTCTATGAAGAACTGTATGAAGATTTCTCAAAGAACTAAAAGTAGACCTACCATTTGATGCAGTAATCTCACTACTGGGTATCTACCCAAAGGAAAATAAGTCATTTTATCAAAAAGATATCTGTAACAGAATTTACAATTGCAAAGATGTGGACTCAACTTAAATGCTCATCAATTCATGAGTGGATTAACAAAATGTGGCATATGTGTACTATGGAATAATACTCAACCATAAAAAAGGATGAATTCATGCCTTTTGCAGCAATTTGGATAGAAGTGGAGATGATTATCCCAAGTAAAGTATATCAAGAATGAAAAAAAAAACCTCACATGTACTCATTATTAAATTGGGATGAACCGATGGGCACACATGTGCACAGACGGAAGTAAAAAACATTGGAAATCAAGCAGAGGGTAGGAGTGAGGAGGGGAGGGGCAAATACCTAACGGATACAGCGAACACTATGCAGCTGATGGGCACACTTATAGCCCTGACTCAAGCATTATAAAAGCTATCCATGTAACAAAAATATTTGTACCCTCTTAATATTTTGAAACAAAATTTTTAAAAAATAGCCATAGAAAGAATGAAATATATGGCATTATTTTTTGAAATTGGAATATGTCTTGAAGTTTTCAAGAATAAAATATCTATCCATGCATCTAAAATTGATGAGACAATAAAGAGTTTGAATTAGACATATTTAGACTTGATTTCTGGTTCTGCCTTATAGCAGTATGACATCAGACAAGATAACTTACCTCTTTAAGCTTCGATTTTCTCATCTGTAAAATATCACTAGTAATATGCATGCCATGGGATCATTTTCAGGATTAGTAATTGTATAAAAGGTATACCACAAGTGCCTGACATTTAGCAAGTTCTCAGAAATAGTAGCTATTATTGATATTATGCTATAGCTTTTCTTCTCATGTGATGACTTTGTGATGTTATGCACTAAGATGAAACAATTGGGGTAAACTCTCTTTACAACTGGGTATTATTTATCTGTCCAGATTATTAGCCAGAGGATTTGTCTTATGGTTATTTTGAAATCAGTTATTGAGACAACAGAAATGAATGGATCGGACTGAAGATCTGAGTTCCAAAACTCAGTTGCTTACAGGAAGTAAGCAGGTAAGGTGTGAGTATAAATTGAACCAGATGAAACTAAGATCTGGTGGGACTTAGGGGCATTGAGGAATGTGTCTCATAACTAAATTTTTTGCTGACCAAACAAAATGTTTGAGGTATCTGGGCTTGCAACTCTTTGAAATAAAGTGTAGTGATTTAAAACAACTTTTTGATTGTGACCTATATTAAGATATGGATGTTAATTTATCACAATAGCACATATGTAGATATACCTAAAACATTTCTCAGAATGATACTTAAAACATGTAAATCATATTGCTACCATTTTATTCTGGTCCATTCCATTCTACTTCATTTCTTTACATTCCTTTCTATCCCTTTGTGATCTTAATTTGTTATGGTTTCTTTTTAATTTGGTCTTGAGAGTGGCCATAAGCCAAGACAGACACTTACTCGGTGAGTCCTGACTAGGGGAAAGTCAGATTTGGGTGTTTGTGTGTCAAGTGAGACACAATGAGGAGGAGAAAACAAAATGCATGAAAACAGAAGAAATGTATTACTCACAGGTCCAAGAGAAGTTAGGGGTACCTACAGGAGGCCAACTGGAAGTCCAGAGGGAGCAGGAAGTTCAGCTACCAGGCGGGTATCTAGAGAAATTGAGAGAGATAGAAATAGAGAAAGAGAGAGAGAAAGATACAGAAATATATATAGAGAGAGGAAAAGAACCTGTGGGACTATGTCTTTATTAAGGTCCATGGGTGTAGCTCTCAGGCTGTCTTATAAGGGTTGTAGATTGGTGAGTTAAAGAAAACCCATGTGAACGGGAGGACTGACTTACATGATGCTGGTGTCGGCCATTAGGCTTTATCATGGTTAGCAACTGTGAAATGTATTTGGTTTGGGGTCAGTAAGATGAGGAACATCAGGCTATATTGCAAACCATGCGACCATGTGGGGAGAAGTTTTAACTAAGCCAAAGGTGACTAAGTTTTAAACAACTATGTCAGGCCTAAAAACGGATGCTGAGACAGCAACTATATTAAACAAATTTATTATATTTCATCTTAGGCAAATGAAATCTGTGGCCAGATCTTCTTAATTTACTTTTCTTGCCATAAAAGAGTCACAATCTACAGTTTATAACTCTGGTGTGTAGCAATAGATTAAAATATTTTGGCACACCTTTTCAGAAAAAAATGTTTTGAAAAAAATTGACCAGATAGATGTATATTTATTTATGATTATATCTATATCTATATCTATCTACAGATACACTGCTATTAATCTGTCCAATGTCAAGAAAACTTAATTTTCTTATTTTTTAGATAAAAATATAAATGCAAGTTACAATATTTTTTCCCTCAGCACAATATCTTATACACCGCTTGGTGAGGCCTAAGGCAAACTCCTCACCTGACCAATTATGTGACTTTGAGCCAGTGACTCTAACTTCCTGAACTTAGAACTTCTCAACTGTAAATTGGGAATGATAATATATATTTCATACTTTTATTGGGATAATTTGATTAAATATTGCATTTAAAGCAAATGATATAGCACTTGACCTCTCCACAATTAATAATGTTATTTTAAAATTAATATTAATTGGACAAACTTTTAGTGATTACTCACCACACGTCAGACACTGAGAGGATAAAAAGATCAATAAAAGATAAGATATGATGACAATGATGATGATGATGACGAAGTAGAAGACAAAAAGGAGGATGAAGAGAAGAGAAAAGAGACATTATAACCAGTCAACTTATATAAATATAAAACAAGCCATAATATAACATGTCTGAATAAAGCTATATTTAGCATTGTGCCTAACATTATATGTGAAATAAATATTTTTGAGTTTAAGCATGCAATCATGGATGAATGAATGAATGAATGAATGAATTGCAGTCTTTGTCTTACTACATAAAGATCCTTTTTTGGGTATTGTCTTGTCACCAACAGAAGTGAAATATAGACTCCTCATTAATACCAATTGGCCATCTAAGATAAAAAGTAAATGTGCCCATTGAGATTCTTATAGCAATTTTTAAAATTGAAAATACCACATCAAATGTGTGCATTTCTAAAACAATGATTAAAAGAAAGTTTCACAACTCTTTGTTTTGAACAGTTCTTTTTTATTTGCATCAAATGTTGTGGAATGGAAATAACTGTTATTAAACTTCTTTCCTTCTTATTCCGTAATCATAGAGTAAAGGCATCCAGCTACATACCAGGGAAGGGAATTTAAGGTCATATATTAATAACCCAAGAGTTTCTTCAAATAAATTGAGAATAAAGTTAAATATTTTTATAGACAAGTCACTTTATAAATCAATAGACAGGGCTATTATAGCTATATTACTAGTTCTTTTCACATAAATATTAAAGGGCCATCTTCAAACATATGTTCATTTTTTATCCTCTCTCTCACCACTTCTTTTTTATTTCAAAGTCAATAGAAGATCTACTTAAACAGGTCTCATGTTACTGAGAACCTAGAAATGAGTTTCAGATTTACTTTTTGATTCGGTAAATTGTGTTTTATTATTCAGAGTATGCAACATATAAGATGACACATTGTAGCCAGATAGAGAAGTAACATTTTTCAATTGCTGTTGGCTGTGGTTCTGTTTTTATTAACCCTCTTGCTGGTAAATCTGAATGCAAGCTCAATGGAATCAGATGGGAAATAATAACTTTCTTTAGTGCCATTCAGGCAATGGAGAATGATTTTTCCATTTCTGGAATATCATCTAGAAAATAACCTGCAATGACAATTTGACAAGAAATCCATCACCAAACTTGGTAACACTAGTAGAAACTGAAGCATGTACATACAGATTCACAGATACGATTTGACCCTATGAGTCCCCAGGATTATCAATCATCCTGCATTTCTCCCACTTCCCGTTCATTTTCTCAGCCTTTTAACACCCTTTCTAAAGAGGCTGCCAGCTGTGATTCTCTATTCAGCATATGGGGGCCATGAAATAGCTTTCAAAACACCTCCCCAAATATTTTCTACAGTATAATCCTGAGCTGACAAGGTAAGATCATTATCTCTCTTCCATAAAAGAGAAGACTGAAGCTATGACTAAGTGACTTGTCTAAGGTCACACATGCAGAAAGAGGCACACGTGTGGATAACAGTGCTTTCTGAATCATTGCCCTTTGGGATACGTGACCGCTAAATCAAACATTAAAGAGAAAAATGGAGGGGTTCATAAGAGCCAAGAAGCCTTGAGCTCATGAATACTGAGTGTTTAACCACTTTAATATGTAGCCCATTTATTTAATTGTTTTTGAGCCGGTAATCAGTTTATTTGAGAAACTGTATCAGTTGTCTACTGCCACAATCACGCCAGTCTTGTTGGCAGAGCGGTGGCAGAGCTCCTGGCAGATGAGAAGAAATCTGGAAGATCGCTTTAGGTCAAGGGTCAGAGTTAGATGCTCTCACTTTCGTCGCACTCCAGTGGGGAAAGCAGATGAAAAGGCCAGCCCAGGTTCAAAGGGTGGAAGACAGACCTGCCTCTTACTGGGAAAGCTACACCGTTACGTAACAAGGAGCATGGCCACAGGGTGCGGAGTCAGGGAGGCCACTTCTATAATCAGCAACAATCACTCGTCATCTCCAATGTGCCAGACTTTTGGAAACACAAAGAGGACTAAACCATTCTTTCTAAAATGTAGGAATTTATAGATTGGTAAAAGAGAGATTATATGAAGATCGTTGCAATACAGAGCAATACAAGGAGAGTGGTCATGAAAACGAACACCTTGATCTACAAAGCTCAAGAGTATAGAACACCTAACTTTCTTAATTTTTCTGTAATCACATTTAATTTGTGTCTGCAATCCCATTTTAATCCATAGCAAGATTTAATCAATTCTAAGTAATGAATTGATTCTGAGTTTCCTAAATTAACTCAGGGTTTACTTAATAAGATCAGAATTTCCCTCTCTCCTCCTTGCCATGGTGTCAGGGGGCTGGATCTTGTCTTCAATTGTCAGACTCTGGGATCCATGGAGGTTAGCATGCCATGTGGTCCTCATTCTAAATCCAGAGATCTTTCCTCATTCACTCATGAGCCAATGCCTAAATCCAGTCAAATACATGTGACTATGTCACAAATGTTAAAATACACAATCGAGTGACCTGGAGATTAAAGTAGAAATAATAAAAAAAGGGTAGGATAAGCTTTATTTTGTACCAATATTTAATAAGTGTTCATGGAGATAATATGAATTATCATATATTTGTGTGCATCATTTCAGAGTGAAAGGGATATTGATTTTTTAGAAACTTAAATAAAAATGAGTATGGAAAGAGCACTAAAGGGGAAGTTGAGAGAACATGAATTCTAGCCCATATTCATCCCTAGCCATGTGATTCTAGCAAAGTCATTTCACTTCTCTGGCCTCAATTTCCCCATTTCTTTATTGAGAAGATTGGACTAGAGAAATATTTCAGTCCCTCTCAGCATTCAAACTCCTTAGGGCTTAGGAAATTGAAAAGGGCCGTAAGTGACAGTGAAGAGAGAAAGAATAAGAAAGGGAGAGAGAAGGAGGGTGGCAGAGAGGGAGAGAGAATGAGAATCAAAAATAAATCTAAATAAGCTCACAGATTACAGGACATCTGAGGAAGATTTATTAACCTAGCTCAACTGATAGCTGTGAGTGAATAATGCATATTTTGGGTATTATGTAGTGATGTTTCTTTATATGAAGGCAAAGTTTTAATAGTCAGAATACTATATGCCCCATTACAGTATAAATATACAATTGTCAAGTAACATAGCTCATTATAATTATCTTAATTAATGATATTTATCTATGCTTTGCTCCTTAATGTTAACATTATTTTCAGCAACTAAAATATGAAAGGAAAAGAAGTCGCTTTTAGACTCCCTAATAAGAATCATAAATGCCAACATATTCCAATCTGAAATATTATTAGTAGCAATATTTCACAATATAGTTAGTCATGAATCACTTTTAATAGATTTACAATGTATGGAGTTATAGAGACTTTATTCAACACTAATAAATGACACTTATTGAACAATCAGTTGTCAATTTTAATATCATACAGGTATTTTGAGAATATTTGGTAGCCATAATTAACAGTGACCCAAATGAATTAGACTGTGATTAATGCTGATTTAATATAATTCTAAGTAAATAAAATTTCTAGCCAAAGTTGGCAGAAAAGGTACTAGATGGAGACATCTATTATTGAAACTGATGTGAGCTCTGTTTATCTCAAGCAATACAGCCTATAATCTCATGTTGAAAAGCATTGACCCTGGGTTTTTTCTGTGACTTTAACCTTGGAAACAGACTATCGCTCATGCTCTAGTTGTCAATTACTAAGTCATACTACCCCATGCCTTTGAGACTGACCACTTTCAAACATCTCTGCTATGTTTTCTTTAGTCTGCTGCCAGTATCAACCAAGCCAAAAAAAGGAAAAAATGGTATAAAAAGCTAGTTATCAGACATAGTCCTTTTTGACCAGTTTGATAAAAATACTGTCTTGTCAAGAATGAGGAAAGTCAAGTATGTTTTACCATTTCTCCCCTCAAAACAAGCTAATAATCCAGCAAATTGATGCTGCAGATGGGAACAATGAGTTAACTGCCACATACAGGGTGGATTCTTCAAATATAAATCATGTGAACATAAACTCTCCCTCCAAACCCCACTCCTTCCACTCAATGCTAACAATTTGAAAAGTGACTACATATTGCCATGTATACGGCAGATGTTGGTTAATGATGATTTAAATGTTTACAATAGCTGTTGTAATAGTTATTCACCTCCCCCAATAAAATAAAACATAGCAGTGCAACCAACACAGAGTCATTTCACTCTGATTTCATGGACTTATTTAGATAACCCTGTCATTTGTTTTCCTTTTCCTTTTTTTTCCCTCTCTCTCTCTTCCCTCTTATTCCCCCTTGGTGAGTTAGGCTACTCTGTAATGGTCTCAGGTGCTTGTGTCTATTGGGAACTTTGGCTGCTCCAAGCCTGCTGTAGAGTAAACCAAACTGTTTCTGAGTGCCACAAGGGACATGCCTCTCTTAATATAACAAAGTATAGCATCCTCTGAGGTCTTTTGCTGCAAAGGGGCTAGGAAGGAGTGCCTGGCTAATGGACCTGAATATATTTCCCCCATAAATGGATGTAGTCACATAAATTTCCTGAAAAAATAAAATGGTTGTAAGTGAGTTGGTGACCCATCCTTTTCCATGTGTCTGTTAGTATGGCAACTACCCAAGCACAAAAGTTTTCTTTCAAAGGTAGTGTTCTCTGAGGGGCCAGTTCAAATTCCCTGGGCTATGAAGGTAAGCAGATTGCCTCTGTCCCTTGTGTTTCCCTAAAGCCTAAAGCCATATGGTCCGATAAAAGGATGCTCTAATGCAGAGATAGGTTAAGCAAAACATAGAAAATTCATAGAATGAATTACGATGCAGCTATCAAAATTCCCAAGGTAGAAAAATACATATTGGCATGAAAAATAGTTAATGATAAATTGTTAAGGTTAAGAAACAATTGCTTCAAAGATCTAATATTTTTGTGAAAACTCTAATGCACATATAGAACTCATATCTCTTTTTATCTAAAATATATCATCAATTGATTCTATATATTGATTATAAGAATTATTCTAATTTAAGAAAATATTCAATTGAGGTTAATGTGCATTTTAGAACCAAGGTATTATTATCTGGTATATGTCGTACATTATATGCTTTTATATGGAATGCTACATATTACATTGTAACATACTGTATGTTATGTGGCAAATGGTCTATTTTATATATGAAATGATACAATTGTATTTTGTTATATGTTATATAAATACATCTTACATTTTATGTAAAAACTGGAATAAAATCACAATTGAAATTTCTTTCTTTACCTTTTTCAGTGTTTTTGAACTTTTTTCTTCATTCTGCAGATATTACCTTTGCAATTAAGAGGAAAAATTGTTTAAACTTTTACAAAACGAATACTCTTAGGCTATTAAATAAATCAAACAGCTAACGGGCTTGGATTTTTTTCTTCTCTCTTGATTTTCTGTTTTCTTGATGATAAAAATGAGACAGAAGAACTTTGGAAGTGCAGCCTAGACCTCTCCCTTGAAAGAACCACCATTAGGGGGGGGTCTGGAAAATCTGGGGTGCTGTCTGCATAGAGCCTTTGCAGGGAATTTTGGAGAAGATAAATGTGAAACAGGCACAATGGCCAAAATTAGGCTGTTTCCCCATGAATAAAGCCTAGAAACCTGCCATCGTTGGGTTTGGGTCCACATGAGCCACCACTTTTGAGAGCACCGTAAGCTCATCCATAAGGAAGCACTTCTCTAAGGCTGGCAGTTCTTTTGACAATGTCAGTAACGAAGGCAACAGCTGTCCCCAAACTGCCAACTGCTGTGGGCTTAGCAAGCTTCTGAAGTAGAATATACAGCAAGCTGCAGTCTCCTCCTCTCCTCAGAGACAACTACAAGGTCTAAGTGGGAGACGCCGAGAGTGAGCCTTACTATTAGCACTCATTTTTTAAGGAAGAAGTCAGCCAAAGGGCTCCTCTTCAGACAGACTATTGGAGGCCAGCTGGTCCTCTCTCATGGACCCCCGTCTTCTTCCAAATCATACCTTTCTTCCCTGACCATGGTTTTAGAATACCACTTCAGGACAAGTTTTACGGAAGGGGAGAGAATAAAGATGGCATTTGAAGAAAGAGAAGGAATTTAGACCTGCTATTGGGCATATATGTAATTTCAGAATTGGGACTGTTGAACAAAAAGGTTGGTTAGACTTTCCTTGCACTTTGCTTATTGAAGATATTGTCAAATGGAGTCTGAGGAAAGTTTTATTTAGCTGGAGTGAGACCAGAACTATGAACCTGACTGCCAGCATTGGATAATCCAGATATAGCTGCCTAGGAAAAGCCAGTTAAGAGGCCCAGGGAAGAGAAAAGGAGCTCACAAGTCTGGCACGAGTGGTTGAAGAAGGCAAGTGTTCAAGTCCAGAGATAGCAGCAGGAGATAATCATTGTCAGATCTCGAAAAGTGTGACACATACACAGGGCTGTGCCTTTATTCAGCCAAGGACAGCGATACAGGAGTGAGAAGGCTAATTCTAGGTACTCAGGAAAGATTGTGGGGAGAAAGAGTGGAAACAGTTGAGCAAGACTAAGCAGGAAGAGAAGACTCAAGGCTACTGGAAGAGGCCTTAGCCATCAAAAGAAAGTCAGAGACAGAAAAAGCAGCCAAGGAAGAAGTGGCCAGAGGAACAAAGTGGCTATTAGAGTAGAAAAGTAAAAATAATATCAAATGGAGCAAATAAACTAATTTTTTTCTCTTCTCCATTAATAGGGGCCTGAGGTATGAGGAGATGATTTCAAAATAAACCAGGGAGCATGTAGAAACATGTCACAGATATGAGAGCTTCTTTATCTCTGGAAAGGTCTGGGGAAAGGCCCATACCTTAAGCTATAGGAAAAGCAACCCAGGTTGCTCATCTGCCCACCCCTCAGCGATGCTGGTAGAGTGGAGAATATGTGCAGAATGAAATTTGAGGGGCACAAAGGATTTTGGCTTTCACATGAAACTACCAATGATACTTGCTGTGTTTTGTTTCTGAATGTTAAATTTCTGTTTTGAAATTCTCTTAAATTCACTGTTGTACATTTCAGATATTTCAGTGTTACTGAGTAGCAGGGGGAGGGTGGTTAGGTTAGGAAAACAATTTCAGTTTATGCAACTTCTTTTCTGGTGGGACTGTTTAAACTGATGACTCATGGACAAAGGTATTATGCAAGGATTCCTTCATAGGAATGCAGAAAAGGAATGAGTTTTCTTTCATTATATACAAGAAGTATCAAAAGGGCATTTAAGAACCATCACATATCAATAGGATATAAACATTTGGAAGACAGAGTAAGAATTTAATACTGAAGTAAAACCATTGCACACAATTATTTATTGAATACCTGATATACGATAGACTTATATGGGGTGCTGGTCATGTAACATTGAACAAAATGTGCCCTTATACCCAGGGCATTCAGAGTTAGTGGAAAAGCCAAGCTTATTAAATAAGTACATACATACATACCACACATTGTGGCAGGTTCTCTTAAAGTTAAAGGTATAAGGTAGTACAAAGGAAGTGGTGTCAACTCTGCCTGCCTATCATACCTTTCACAGTGATAAAAAAAAAAATTGAGTAGGATTACATGGAGGAAAATAAATTGAATAGTTTTGATCATGTTAACGTTGAGATACTTCTGGCTTTTTACATCAGCGTAATGAATAAATTCCATTGGACATAACATATTCAATCCATTAATATTAATGGTTCCTATAGCAGAAAATAAACTTACATACTTTTTTTCTTTGTAGTCATAGACATGTTTATCAGATAAGTTTGTAAATGATACAATGGTTTTCTATGATTTAAAAAGATGTTTCAGAATTTATGCTGCAATCTGTCATTTTCTCAGCTGCACCCTAACCTCCAGGAACTTGAAACAGTCCTTGAAACCGTTCATTTAGTATCCATTTTAAAAATCTATTACTATTTATTCACAACGTTTGCCCCTCGTGAAGCTGAATTGCTTTAAACAAGAGAAGGATAAACGTTCTAACCCAGGTTTCAGGCTGCGTTTGAACCTTAGCTCATACCTGATCCTCAGTGTTTGACAGAATGTCTTCTTAGTAATCATAACCTCTTTCCGGAGTTATGGAATAAATGAGTATAATTAAGTCCCTTTAGTTGCTTTGAATAATTCTCTAGAGCTTTCTTCTTTCTTCTGCTTTTTTCTTCATAAACATTTTAGAAGAAGATACCATGGAAACACATTACTTTCATCATAGACAATGGTCATTAAAAACTTTAGAAAAATGGTTATTTCTCTGCATAAAATTCGCAATGATTAATAAATTTTTACAATAGTCCTCTCTCTGTTAAAAATACTTATTAGTCTGAATAGGCCCTTAGTCTAAGGATTATAAGAATATTTTAAACTCCTATTATATATCTCAGGATGATAATAGAAGTCTAAATACTCTATCAACCCACTTATTATTATAATAAAGTAATATGAAAATTTATGCATAAAATATAAAATACAGATGCAGGTCTATCGGCATGTAACACTGATTATTAAGGCGTTGCAAAATGCCAAGGGAGAATGGTAATAGTCAGTGTCCACATATCCAGCATGAAGTATAGAGTGGTTAAGATTTGATACAGATGCCATTGCATGACCAATGAAAGGGAAATTCTCTAATGGCACCTGGAAATACTGGATGTGTTAAAACATCACAACAGCAAAATGGTCCATGGAATTATTAGATTTTCTTCTACAACCTGCAGTTTTCTTGTGGGCTGAACCCAACAATGTTTGCCCTCAGATATCATGAAATAGTGACAGATAAAAGTGATGAAGGAATAAAAAAGAAAGAAAAGGAGTTTTTCAAAAGAAAGTGAGAGAATAAGAAATTTTACTTAAGCAATTTCCAAAGACATACAGCAGGCAATAATTATGATTGTAGGAAAATATGTTATTATATTAAAAAGATTAGGCATTAGATATATGTATCTCTGATGCTGTGCCAAATTCTGGGTAATTCCTTTCTTTTTTTTTTTTTTTTTTTGAGACAGAGTCTCACTGTGTTGCCCAGGCTAGAGTGTCGTGGCGTCATCTTAGCTCACAGCAACCTCAAACTCCTGGGCTCAAGCGATCCTCCTGCCTCAGCCTCCCGAGTAGCTGGGACTACAGGCATGCGCCACCATGCCCGGCTAGTTTTTTT
>CAUYSK010077778.1:0-10799 GCA_963575035.1 Avahi laniger | reverse complement strand
GTCTCTACTAAAAATAGAAAGAAATTAATTGGACAACTAAAAATATATATAGAAAAAATTAGCCGGGCATGGTGGCACATGCCTGTAGTCCCAGCTACTCGGGAGGCTGAGGCAGGAGGATGGCTTGAGCCCAGGAGTGTGAGGTTGCTGTGAGCTAGACTGACACCACGGCACTCTAGCCCGGGCAACAGAGTGAGACTCTGTCTGGGGGGTGGGGGGAAGAATGTTTAAGGAAGCAACACCTGAGCAATATTACACCTGAGGGCCAGGTGTAATACTTATGGAAACCATGTCAACAGGCCTCTGCAGCTCTGAGATTCTTACATTTGGTGTGAACTGCAGCAACATTAGCTGAGTGGACCCTGAAACATGAACACACACCCTAAGCGCACCACTAAAATATAACACGATGGTGTACCTAAAAAACAAACAGGTAAACTAAAACAGATTCCGAACATAATCAAGTAACCTGAAAGAAGGCAGGAGAGGAGGAAGAGAAGGACAGGGAGACAGAGAGCGGAGGGCAAAGTCACAGCCAAGTCCAACGGCACAACCACGTGTGAAACAGCAATGAGCCAAACGGCATTCGAAAGGCAGAACAGACAGAAACCAGGACTCAACCACATGCTGCCTACGGGAGACTCCTTACGAAGGCAGAATTAAGCTGAAAGTAAACGGATGGGAACGAGTATCGCATGCACAGAGTAATAAGCATACAAAGGCTGACTTAGCTGCACCAGCATCAGAGTGGACTTTACAACACGGAGTGTCACGGGAGAGGGGTCAATCCATCAAGAAAATACGACCTTCGTCAACGTGTGCACACTGACTAAAGAGCTCAAACACATGAAGCAAATGTTGCAGGATTAAAAGGAGAAACAAGTATATTAACAGCCCTTCCTCGCAATTCACACAAAGACAAAGATTTGAACGTGTCAGTATCTTGCTCTGACTAACACATACAGGACACCGTGCCCAAGGACAACAGAGCACACGTCACCTCCATGTGCGCGTGGTGTGGCCACCACGACAGACCACTGACTTCATTCAAAGCCTCAGACACAGAAGCGAAATGATGCAGAACGTGTTCTCTAAACACAAGGGCATTTAATCAGAAATCAACAGTAAGTTAACTAAGAGAACTAAAGATATTTAAAAAGTAAACAGCATCCTTCTAAATAACCCATAAATCAAACAAGTAATGACAAAGGTATTAGAAATTTTCATATCGAATGATAACTAAAATATAATTTATCAAAATCTGTGGGATGCAGCTAAAGCCATCCATTGAGGGAAATTTAAAACTTTAAGTATTTATAACTGAAAAAAAAAAAAAAGGTAGGTCTAAAACCAGTGGCCAAAGGTTTTACCTTAAGAAAACAGTCCCAAAGTAAGCAAAAGGCAGGAAATGATGCAGAACAGAAATCAATAAAAACAGGCAGCATATTTTTAAAAGGACAAAGGGTATACTCTTATCTGGCCAAAGTTAACTTATTTAACAGACTGCTCAATGGGTGTCAGAAGTAGTACCATGTCCCCCATTCATCACAATTATCTCTGGTTGCATGGGAAGTAGGTGAACGCAGCGGAGCGTGGCCAAAACAATACTAAGGGTAGAACCTTCAAGAACAGAGAACGCTGCCACAGAGGTAAAATAGTGGGATAGGAACTTCTCTTTCAGAAACGTTGTGCCTTTAGTTAGAAATAGTGTCATAAGTAAATAAAATCTTGGCAAAATAATACTCTACCCAATGTTTAAAGCTTGTCACAGGCCTGGCATGGTGGCTTACACCTATAATCTTAGCTCTCTGGGAGGCCGAGGCAGGTGGATTGTTTGAGCTCAGGAGTTCAAAACCAGCCTGAGCAAGAGTGAAATCCCGTTTCTACTAAAAATAGAAAGAAATTAATTGGACAACTAAAAATATATAGAAAAAACTAGCCGGGCATGGTGGCGCATGCCTGTAGTCCCAGCTACTCGGGTGGCTGAGGCAGGAGGATGGCTTGAGCCCAGGAGTTTGAGGTTGCTGTGAGCTAAGACGACGACACGGCACTCTAGCCCAGGCAACACAGTGAGACTCTGTCTCCAAAAAAAAAAAGAAAAAAGGTTGCCACACACTCAAAAGCACTTAAATCACCACAAGACTTTTTTCTGCTTCCTTGGAAACAAGAGCCCTGGTGGAAAAATCCATGTATGTATGCACACATATGTGCACATATGTGTGTCTGGATTAGGAAACTTGCAGAAAGGGGTGCTCGAGGTGGAAGGTGGTTTAAAACAAGATAACAGACTGAACTATATCACATTAAGTTGAAGAAGACAGTGGTTGCCAACTACTAAGGGAGTGCACAGAGTAGCTGGAGTCCTTGAAAATGGGAGGTCGTGCTAACTTAAACCCACAGGTTTCTTACTGGTAAACAGCATATGTGACTCGAAGGTCAATGACAACATGTACCTGTATGTCCCGCCAGCTCACGACTCACGCGGACATTCCCTTCACGAGTTTTCAGGTTATAAATGGAGCAAATGTTATCCAGCCCGCCGCAGGCCACGTAGTTCCCGGAGGGGGCATATGCACAGGTCATGACCCAGGAGGAGCGCAGTGGGATGGCGTGGACCTAAATGCCAGGAACAGACAGTGCAGACACTTTTGAGTTCAGAAACATTAACTGACACTAGGATTTTATTTTTAGTCTTCAACTTTCGTTGCACAGAAGGTAATAGAGCAAAGGAACTGCAAAGTAATTCACACGGGTGCCCAATCAGTGAAGCAATAACTTATTTAGAAACCCAGTGCTGCACACGGAGGCGCCGACCAACACACAGTTCTATTAGTCACAACTTGCAGAGGGGGTACTGAAGAAACGGCATTGCTGCCTCCTGCTCAAAACTACATATTAAAAGGAAATACTTCATTAGCCTGTCAAATGGCTAAAAATTCATTTAAAAAAACCTGTTTTACTGAATAACCACACTGGACACTATGATGAATCCTGCCACATTTCTGCCAGCGTTGTAGGTTTGTTATAATTAGTGCAATCTTTCACACATTTAGTATTCTTTAGTAAAATCTATCATAGCATTTTATTCAATACAATTTTGGATTAAATTTTAAAAAGAATTTAATTTAAACTTCAAAGTATAATGCTTTCCAGATTATTTCTTGTGAAAACTAATAACTAAGTGAAAAGCTCCATTTCTGCATTATATAAAAAAAATAAGAAACTTCCCAGACTGAGCAAAACCTGGAACCTGGGTGTCCTAGAATGTAAGGAGGCCCTCGCCTCCCACCGGCTGGTAGGGAGACGACACACGGCACAAGCGTGCAGGTTCAGCAGCAGAGACCAGAACGTGCGCCAGCACACGATTCGGCTTCCGCCTCAACCGCAGGACCTCACTAACAGCACTGTTCCAGCTGCCTCCCATCCCCGTATTACGTGATCTAACAAAAATGAACCCTGAGCTAAAAACCTTGCTGTTTCCTGGGCTGGTTTTCCAGAGAAAGGATTTTCCGGGCCCCACCTTGTTTGTGGTGTAGCTGTCCCAGATGATAAGTTTACCATCCTGCGAGGCACTGACGAGAAGCCTGGAGGGGAAAAAACAAAATCAAACACGTTAGTCCACCGGACACAGAGATCCTACAAAGGCAACAAACGAAAACTGAGACTCTGGTGACTTCTAACATGTGCTTCAACACTACATCTGCTTGAGATAAAGCACACTTATTTATAAGCGAAAATTTGAAAAAGTTCTAAATGTTAGACCAGTTCAGAAAGCATAACGACAGCTGAGAGTGGAAAGTGTGTGGCTCCTGGCACAGCCAGGTCACCACGGCTGCTCCCTATCAGCCAAGACAGGCCAACGTCGTCTCGTCATTGCTTCTGTTTGGTTTCCTTTCATTACAAATCAAATCGGAGACGTACAGATCTTCCAAGAGCCAACAGTGGTACAAAATATTTAGTATACAATTTTTTGTTCTATTCTGACCCAGAGGAAGCCTGGATATAAAGGAATAAATAAGCTTCTCGACATTCCAAATTCATGAAACATTTCTCACCCAAAAAACCCCATGAAATTCCCTAGACTGGACTACAAACGGGATATAGGTCTCCTTCCACCTGCTTGGTCAGGAGGTGACAAATGACGGCACAGCTGTGCCCGCCACAGTAGCAGGGACCAGGAACTGTCCGGAATTGCTCCATGACTATTTCCTTGCTCTGGCAACTGTGCTGAGTTTGCGATCTGAGTGTTGAAGATGAGCTCTGTCTACACTTGCAGAATTAAGACAGGATATTACAAAGGAAAGTAATACGAACAAGGGGCAAAGGGACTTTACGTTATTTAGAAAGTAAGCCGGTCGAGAGTAAATCCAGGAAACCACAGCGACGAGATGCTCTACAAAATCCTGTCCTACAGAACGTGCTGTTCTCAAGAATGCAAGGAAGCTTCTTCCACTCACAATTCTATGTGGAGATTTTTGTCAGTATGGTAAATAATGACAAAGATTTTTAATTTTAAGGATTTTATCAAACACAAGTTTTAACCATTTCAGCTGCATGCATATTTCACTTCTTAAAGCTAATCAAACTTCCTTTAAAGGTGTGAGTTTGGGAAGGAATAAAACCTTTTTAGCAGCACCCCATTACAAAATTTATCACACAGCTGAACTAAGTGCAGGATGCAGTCCTGTTTTTTTTCAGATGTAATTCTTAAATTCCTCCATCCAGGTTCAGTCATCAACATATTAGGCAGTTAAAACTATTTCTGCATAATGGTGTAAGGTTCCCTCTGCTGCCCTATTTTTGCAGAGCGTCAGAGCTGATCTAAAGCAGCTTACCCTCCCAGGTCAGGAGGGTCACCTTCAGAGAGGTCTCCTGGTCAGACAGCTTAATAACTGCTGACTTGCTGATAGTTGAGGGAAGTATTAAGCTGCCCACTGATCCTCTAGAAGGTGAGAGAAGACATGCCTCCTAATCCCAGGTCAGGTGACTGCTGGAGGACTGGGTTCCCTGGCCTCCTGGAGGCTTCACCTACCCACAGATCAGTGACCTGAGGTGCTATCATAAAGGACACACAGGCAGGAGCCAGGAAGCAAGCCCAAGGGCTCTAGGATGCTGAAAGCAACAAAGTGCAAACACCTAATGCGTTCTCTTTCACTCAAAGGAGGGAGGACTCTCAAGCCTAGTCCGGTTTAGTTATGTTTCACTCCCAGTGATAAGAAGGGAAGAGAAAGGGAAGAGAAAAGTTAACATTAATCCATGTGACTGAAAGAGAATCTCAAATGTTATTAAAGGTCAAACTTTAGTGTAAATAAATATATGCTGATAAGCATATTACAAATGTATACATGCTATATACATTGATACATGTACATATACAAGCCACTCATTCTGGGGCTCTCTTGTAATTCTAAAAGACAAACCTGCTAGTCACTGCCAACAGTTTGAGTGTCCATGAATCAAACAAGCGCAGTAAAATAACTGGTATTCATAAATTACAGCTCTGAGTCGTGAAAAAAATCTTGTGCAATAAGCTTTGTTTATGAAGCCAGGAAATAAGAAGGTGATTAGGGAAAATTTAAAAAAAAAAAAAAACGATTTTGGACTTTAAAGAGGCAACCAGTGGCCTATCCAGAAAACACAGCTATCCAGAACAGAAAATTCCCTAAAAGGTTCTGGATAGCATAGGTCCCACTCAGTATCATTTGCTGGTTTTCTCTTGCAATTATGCAATTATAAAACAAATGACATGCACCTAGCACCCTAAGAATGAGTGTAGACCAACAACACCCACCAGCCTCCCGGAGGGCGACCTACCCTTCCCTTCGTTCCCAGGGGTGACCCCATCTGCACTTGGTCCTGCATCTTCAGCCCTTGTTTTTCTCCCTTCTGATCCTGGGCTTCGAGGCAGGATTTGCGTCTGAGACCAGACGGAGCATAAAGCCTCTCAAACAGCCACCTGGGGCCCAGCTCCACTGCCTGGACTGGACGCCATCTCTTAGGGCCTTGGACACACCTGCTGAAGCTCACACTCACCCTTTCAGGCTACCTGGGCTGGAGCCTGGCTGCTGAAGGAGAGCACATTGCTTTGGGTGCCAAGACCAGACTTCCAGCATGGTGTTCTGCATGCTTGGCTCCTGACACCGTCCAATCTGATGTTCTGCCTGTGCAGGACACTGGTCTTCCCACAGATGAAGCAAAGGCCCCAGAGGTAGCATACTGTTTGTCTGCCATCTACTTTTTATAATAAACTCTTAGGTGGATTGATTAGTATGAACATTTTCTGCTTTTCTGTCTTGTTTTTTATTTTATAATTTTTAAAGGGATAATTCTGAATCCACAAAACATTTGTTCATATTATTTATTTTTAATTTAATTTAATTTTTTTTTTTTTTTTGAGACAGAGTCTCACTCTGTTGCCCGGGCTAGAGTGCCGTGGCGTCAGCCTAGCTCACCTCGAACTCCTGGGCTCAAGCAATCCTTCTGCTTCAGCCTCCCGAGTAGCTGGGACTACAGGCATGTACCACCATGCCCGGCTAATTTTTTCTATATATTTTTTAGTTGTCCAATTAATTTCTTTGTATTTTTTTTAGTAGAGATGGGGTCTCGCTCTTGCTCAGGCTGGTGTCGAACTCCTGAGTTCAAACAATCTGCCTGCCTCGGCCTCCCAGAGTGTTAGGATTACAGGCGTGAGCCACTGTGCCTGGCCTAATTTTAATTTTAAAATAATTATATATTCATGGGGTAAAACGTGATGTTTTGATACATATTTATACTGTGAAATGATAAAATTAAGCTTATTAACATATCCATCACTCCATGTATTTATCTGTTGTGGTGGGAACATTTAAAATCTACTCTAACAATTTTTTTTCTTTTTTTGAGACACAGTCTCACTCTGTTGCCCGGGCTAGAGTGCCATGGCGTCAGCTTAGCTCACAGTGACCTCAAACTCTTGGACTCAGCGATCCTCGTGCCTCAGCCTCTGAAGTAGCTGGGACTACAGGCACGCGCCACCATGCCCGGCTAATATTTTATATATATATTTTTAGTTGTCCAGCTAATTTCTTTCTATTTTTAGTAGAGACGGGGTCTCAGTCTTGTTCAGGCTGGTCTCAAACTCCTGAGCTCAAACGATCCGCCCACCTAGGCCTCCTGGAGTGCTAGGATTACAAGCGTGAGCCACCACACCCGGCCTGTGCAGTAGATTTCTAAAACTTATTCTTCCTGTGTAACTGAAACTTTATACCCTCAGGACAACATGTGCCTCCCTCACCCTCCCCCATTGCTTTATTCTGACTACAGCCACCATTAAAATAACCATGCTAGCTCATTTGCATGAGATACTACATAGAACTAAAGATAGAATCTTTTGTTCTCTAGCTGTTTATGCTCTAAAACAGATAATTTCAGGAACAAAAAGAAAGCCAAGCAGAAAATTCCACTCTGACAATTGAATACGAAAAAAACTACTACTCAAAGAAAGGTGTGTTAAGAATCACGTCAGGTTCCTAAAAGGGCATGTCACAGTTATACTAATCGAATAACATTTTATTGTATTACCTAGATGGAAAAAGGCAGTAGACAGACCTTTTAGTGCCATCTAAAATAGGAGAAGAGAGAGATTTCACTCCAGCAATGGCTGAAGGGCAAGGCGCACAGCCAACCCCAGGCGTGGATGAGGGAAGGAGGACAGAGGGTGTGGGGTCACCAGGTGAGATGGCTGGAGGAGGAATAAAGGAGAGAATTTAAAACACAAAAAATGGAAGCCCATAAAAGGGACTGCCTGTGAGAGCAGCTCACAGGCACATTTCTGTGTCTGCGGAAACCAACAGCACACCGTGCATGGCACCTGGGCCCGCAAGCTTCTGTTCAAAAGCACAACAGGCTTAATCCTCCAGTACCCTTCACAGGGCAGGTTTTGTGATCCTCTGAGCCAGGGCACTGAGCTCAGGACAGAGTGTGGGCCAAGAAGTCGTAAGACACAGGCTGAGAGGTCAAGGAACCAGGGCACGGAGGCTACATGACTTCCCACAGTCACGTACGTACGCAGTGGAGCTGGGAACAAAGGTCTAGAAACTGAAAGAAAAATCAAGTTAACATGACTTGGGTAGTGAGGAAATATAGCCCACGAAAGCGGAAATTTGAGCAGGGAATGTGCATCTGTGAATCCTAAATTTTTTCTTTACAAAACAGAGCAAATGAGTTCACATTATTTTCCCCTAGAAAAACAGAGCAACCCTTGACTCCACACCTGGAATCCGTGCCCCAGTGCATGGCGTAGATCTTGGCCAAGTGCCCCCTCAGCGTTCTCCTAGTGCGCATCTGGATTCTTCCCACAGGGTCGATGTTGTTTGTGATCTTGGAAACAAAAAAACATGACTACGAATTAACCTCTGTGATGGAGTTCCCCTCCTCCCCCGACTGTCATGGCTGCTGGCTCCCCCACCGACCCCGGCTCCGTTCTTCAGTGGCTTTCATCGTGGCGTCCGGCACCCAGCCCCTTCCATGATTCTGAGTGAGTCTCTCGCTTTGGCTGGTCTTCAGAACAGTTTCCGCTTCCTGCCAACGTGCGTGTGCACACACTGCCAGCCTCGATGTGCTAGCTTTCCCCTTCCCCCTCCTTGCTCTCACTGTCCACCCAGGACCAGCTCCTCCTGGGCCTCTCAGTCCGTATGGGGCCACTCTTCTTCCAAGCCACCACACAGATGTCCTACACCTCAACTAAATAAATGCTGCGGTATTACGCCACGAGTGGCCCTGGACAAGAGGCAGCACCTGCTCCCGCACAGTGATGGCCTGTGGAACACACACCTGCTGACCCCACGCGCTTGCACACACTGACACTGACGATGCCAGCTTGGCAAATGGAGTAAGTGTATCATGACAGTGTGCTTTTAAAAAATGGACAGTCCAAAGGCCATCTAAGAATCGAAATTTAGGTGGTTCTGCATAGTATAATTTTCTTCTTTAATGTACTGTTTAATCTCAATTAAAATGCACCAACTAAAACATTTGGAAATGTAAGAAATTTAATCATCCTTAGAAGTATGAATGTAATTTTTTTTTCACATTTCTGTCCAATTCTTTGGACTTTATTTTTTTAATAAGGTAAACCTCACATGACATAAAATTAACCATTTTAAAGACTACAACCCGGTGGCATTTAGCACATTCAGATTGTTGTGCAACACCACTACCTAGTTCCAAAACATTTTCATCACCCTGCAAGGAAACCCCCACCCATCAGCAGTCACTTCCTATTCCCCCCCCCCCATCAACCTCTAGCAAGCATGACGTGCTGTCTCTGTGAGTGCCGCTATTCCAGCCATCTCACACAGACAGAGCCATCAGACGACACACGGCCACGGTGTCTGGCTTCTTCCACTTACCGCAGTGTGTGGTTCAGCCACGTGGCAGCCTGAGTCAGTGCTGCCTTCCTCCACCGCACACACAGGCCACGCTGCGTTTACCCCCTTGTCCGTTTATGGACGCTTTGGTTGTTTCTACCTTCTGGCTACCATGAATGGTGCTGCTATGAACATTTGCGTACATATATATTTCTTCGAAAATCAGTTTAGTCTCAGTGGAACTGCTGGGTCACACAGTCATTCTAAGTTTTAACTTTCTAAGAAACTGCCAGACTGGACACAGAAGTCAAAGTTCTGAGGCAGAGCTGCTAAGGAGAGGATGTTCAAAGTACTTTACTTTAAGACATCAACAATATTTTACAACCACTACCTCCAAAACAGAAGTAAATATTTAAGGCTTAAGATACTATTTTTCATCTTTAAAAAAACCCCCACTACTTCTTATGCCTCTCGTCAGAATGACTTCTGAATGAAAATGCTCCCGGGAGTGGACACCCTCACGGCTCAGAGGGAGAGAGAACAGGGCAGAGAGTGGAGGCTCCAAGCGGAGGCCCCATATGCACCAGCTTCTGCTCCACATTAGACTGGCCCTTACCTGGGAGAGGGTTGCATCCGCACATGCTTTTCTAGCATCCTAGGAAGTAACGACAAAGGCAAATCAGTAATGTTTCAGACACATTCAATCTTAGATCTGCACCCACCAAAGTTCCAGAGAGCCTCCATAAATTGTTAGAAGCAAAAGTAGAGTGTTGGCCAGGCACGGTGGCTCATGCCTGTAATCCCAGCACTCTGGGAGGAGTAAAGTGTTAAAGGAAGGTACACGCTCTCCTCGCTTCTCCTCTGACACTCCCCAGTCCACTGCCACTTACAGACTGTCCAGGCCACACCGAACACAGGCAACAAGGAACATGCGAACTCAGCTAAGCCCTGCAAAACATCTCGTACCCCCCAGCTGCAGCCAGCACTAGGAGACCACACTGGAGGCTGAGGCAGTACAGACGAACCCTGGGACCTGGTACCACTGCTGTCGTCCCCGTCCTCTCCGCAGGCTGCACACATCTGTCTTGTTCTGTCTTCACAACAGCCCATGTGAGATCAGGAGAGGTGGAGACCAAAGAAAAACGTCTAAAAAGGACCACTATCTAGCTGAAAAAACTTTTTTTCTAGATTGTATTAAGAACTTTGTTTTCAAGACAAATGTTAATTCTAAATTTTATGGAAAAGAGCAACGAGGGATCTAGACTCAGATAATCACACTCCGGTGTGACTTTCTGGTGGTTGTTTTCCTGTCATCGATCTGCTTTCTTATCTATAAAACAATCTTTTGAACCAGGTAAGAACTGTGAAGGGATATGCCAAAGCTAATTAAAATGTTTTCACAGGCCGGGCATAGTGGCTCACGCCTGTGATCCTAGCACTCTGGGAGACCAA
>CAUYSK010077777.1:0-28882 GCA_963575035.1 Avahi laniger | reverse complement strand
AGGCTCAGGTCATGTGACTCCCAACTGTCCAGTAAAAGTGGTTCCGTGGTGACCTCTGAAACACAAGAGAGGTCCCTATCCAGGCACTGTAAAATAAGAAGCAGACCATAGCCAATCTCTCTCTTTGCCATTCCTTTTGCTTTCCCTTTTTTGCGACAATGGGTCTGGTCATCATATGTGGCATATGCACCATGCTCTGTAAACCTGTGTATTGCTCTTGCCCTATAATCCTATCTTTCCTCAATAAACCTCATTTTTGTGCTTGCCTAACTTTGGCGTATCTGATCATTCTTCGCCCATGGGCACGCCAAGAACCGACATTTTCAGACTAAAACCTAACATAATCACATAAACTGATTTCTTATAACATATATATGTGAATGTGTTGTGTGTGTCTGTGTATATTATATAATCTCCTCTTGGTTCTTTTTCTCTAAAGAACGCTAACCACTAATACAGTATTTAAAATGCTAAAAGGTAATAAATAATATAAAATTTCTTATGTGACATTTTCATATTGTTTATAATAATCATGCTTTATGTTTGAAAAATAAATATTCCAGGAAGATTTTTTAATGTACTTTTGTTTTTTCTTTTTTCAGTCACATTTGTTACATGCTATCACATAAGTAGAGGAATAAATAGGAAATAAAAATTATTTTAAAAAATCATTTCCTATCAGCTTTCTTGTATTCTGTCTGATAATTGTCTTTTAAATAAATCAGATTATAGAAATTACATTTACATGTGGATCAGAAAAGAGACACAAACTTCTGACTTTACAGATGGCTGTTTTTCTTAA
The DNA here is from genome assembly GCA_963575035.1 of Avahi laniger. NCBI lineage: Eukaryota > Metazoa > Chordata > Mammalia > Primates > Indriidae > Avahi > Avahi laniger. The sequence continues at coordinate 28,080 of CAUYSK010077777.1, read as the reverse complement.
TTATGTGGATAACAGTTTAGAAATAACTAATTGGTCATGCCTGACAAGTAATAGCAGTTTTTCCAAGATAAACAAATGTTCGCATTTTTCATACTTAATCAGAGACTTTATGTGCAAAAATGACCAAATGTATCATCTATTCTAAGCCTCCTGTGTTGTTTTGTAATAAAGGACCATCTGTACTTTGATTTGACTGAATTTGTCTATGATGACCAGAGAATCTGATTACATGGCAGATGGTTTTGGAAGAAGAACTTGTTCTTTTCAGGAGTAAGCAGACAAGCGCTTTTCAATATTTTCTCTTTACTCTCCCAACTTGCCTCTGTTTCTCTTAATGCAAAGATTAGACCTGGAATATCGGTGTCTCAGTGTCATTCTCTTTGCTTTCTTAAATTGCACAAAATATGAGGAAGAGCTAATAAGTAGCACATCCACTGTCACAGACATACACATATAAGAATGTCAGGCTTACTAATAAAGAAAGGTAGTATATGCTTCTGTATTCATGGGCTTAGTATATTACTATAGGGACATTTGTCTGAATCTTTGCCTCCCAATAACCAAATAAAACTACATTCTCTTAAATGTCTAAGGTGTTTGGGCTGTTTGCCTTCTGAATTGTTAGATATCTCCAATGCAAGATTAGATCTGAATCAGAAATTGTTTAGTCAAATAAAAATGTATTCATTTAATAATATTATATTCACATTTATGTAATATCTTGACATATTTAAAATTGATTTCTATAATTGTTCCTTTTGCTCCTCCTAGCTATCCCATGCAAAAAGTAAAGACTATATCACCATATTTATAAGAAACTAAGGATTTGAGAGATTGAGTTACTTTTCAAAGGTCATAAATTATTACTAGCAGAGCTGTAACTAGATCTCAGGATTAAAAGAACTATTTGTTATTTTTATATACCCTCCTCCCACTAAATGTCAGCTTCTATTGGTTTGTGGCTTCTATTTGTTTCAATTCCTAGCAGATGCTTCCTAAGAGCAAAAAACACACTTCAAAATTTTATTAATTTTAAAAAATGAAATTTTCATATCCTAAAACAAAATTTTAGACTACTGCAGATGTTTATAAAGTATCTCCCCACGAAAACTCTGATGAACTAGATGACAATTTTCCTTCCTGTGAGTTGTGCCCTAAATCTTGGGACAACTGCACTGACCATCTGACTTAATTAGTGGATATGTTTTCCAACCAGTAATCAGGTTAGATGAATTGTGTTCCAATTGAATTTAATGCCAAATATTGCGAAGCAAGACTCTTTCAGCAAAATTCAGGCTATATAGGAAGTAGACTGTTAAGACAGTTACTGATACTTCAGCTAATGGTTATAACTTCCACTTCATTGAGGTATTAAGACATGACCTAGATAGTTTAAGAAAGTAATATTTCTCTAAACGTATAGCATTTAAGGTCCTCTGAAATGTTATTGAAAATTATAGAAGATTGCCAAGTCAAGAGATGAGTATTAAATTCATCTTCCCCCTCAAATATGATCTATGAGTGCTTAGTTCATTAAACTGATTCTGTAAGAGAATACCACAGGCTAGATCATCTATAAAGGAAAGAAGTTTATTTGGTTCTTGATTCTGGAGGCTGGAAGTCAAACAGTGTGGCACCAGCATCTGGTGAGGATCATCACGTGGAGGAAGGTGAGAGTGCAAGACAGAAATAGAGAAATTGGGCCATACTTTTACTTTTTGTCAGGACCCCCTCCTGTGATAACTAAACCATTTCCATAATAGTAGCATTAATCCATTTGTGAGGTCAGAGTCATCATGACCTAATCACCTTTTAAAGACCTCATCTTTTAATACTTACAGTGGCAATTAAATTTCAACATGAGTTTTGTAGAAGACATTCAAACCAGAGCAACAAGATAATTGAAGAAATATAAAAATATAAACTAATCCAAAATATCATTATAAAAAAGTAATTGTGCTAAAGATGATCAGAAATTTTAAGTGAAATTGTAAGTTTTAAAGTGTTTGAAACAAGATTGACAAAACAACACAAAGATACAAAGACAGATGAGAGGTTAGCTGTTGGAAGAGGTCATAGATCGATTTTTTTCCTTAAAAAACACTAAAAAGAAAAGAAGAGAAAACAAACAAAAAGACCAAAATAAAATATTAGCCCTATTATAGAGTACTTACTTTAATTAATAGAGTGAATTAACTAGGAAAAGAACTATCCAGGGCCTAATTGAGGCACTCAGAGAGTGTGACTGTGGATTTTATTCTAAATTGTTGACAGTAGTTACCTCCATACATTGGCATCTGCCATTTAAGCATCAAAGAGGTATTTTGGTAGTATAAATACCAGAGAAGACTTCAGGTTGCTACATCTTATCATAATAGCCAGGGGAAGAAAAGTGTATTCTAGATGCTGAGTAGAGTAGAAAATGCTTAAATTTCCCTACCGTAATAATATTAATACAATTTTTACTCTATCAGTTAAAGGCTATTCCCACTCTACTACCCTATACCTTAGCCAGTTTTCAGAAAAGACCACATAAGGGCAACTTCCCTTGGGTAGAATGGAGCTCACCCAGAGATGTGCTGGCAATCTCAAGACAGGAGGTTTTCTCTCCCTTGGCTCTGTCAGGCACCTCATATAAAAACATATGTCATAAGATAAAATTGAGAGAACATTTAATAGAAATCTCAGAAAAAGAGAACAGAAACAAGAGAGAAAAGGGTTATTACATAAGCAGGGGAAATTTCTCTGAGCTGAAGAAAATTTTTAATATTTAATATTTAGATCAAAATGGCCCACTGTTAATTAAGATTGTTAAAGGAGAAGGTAAAAAAGGGGCTTAAAGATGTACATAAAGTCATTTGAATATGCTCTTTTGGCAAGTGACCATAACAAGAATTATAAAGGAGATAGATATATTAACAAAATTATTATGTTCTATATCGATAGCACTTACATTAACAAAGAACTGATTAGCTATATTATGCATACAGAACAGTTCCAATATATTATGATAATGTCCATTAATCTGACTCAGTTTGACAGAAATTATGATCATTACATACTTATTAATTTTGAAATCTAGTGAAATAGAGTTTTGAAGAAATAAATGAATTATGAAAATATGTTTAAACTTATCTTAGAAAAGCTGAATTGACCAATATATGCATAGTGACAAAAAAGATAAACAAATAAAAATATCCAAGCTTTCCTATACTTTTAACTCATGAACACATCTACCTGAAAATTTTCTAAAAAACTTAAAGGAAAATCAAGAGCAAAATGATTTCTTTTCCTCTAAAACTTTTCAGTGCACAGTAAAAGTTGTACAATTTCCAAGTTTATTCTACTTTAGTATTATTAACATATAGACAGTTTATACGCAATGGAAAATCCTAAAATAATTTTTTGTTAACATGGAAACAAAAATTCTAAATAAAATATTGTGAATTATAACCAGCATAGCTTTATAATAATTAAGACATCATCATCTCAGACTTCATTAATTAACTTTATACTCTATTTGTTTTCTTTTTTTAATTACTTGGATCAATTCTTCATTATGCCTTTCTTCTACCAACTTCCTAAGTATAGTATACATCAATGTACAGTCAGCACTTTTTCTTGGCTGATCTATATTTTCTCCAGGGAGTTAAAATCTAATGTCTTGGCTTTCTGTATTTATCTCCAGAGTTGGTGGTCCTCTTAAAATTTATTCTCCAATATCTAATTTGTTTCTAACATTTTCTCCAGTAGAAAAGCCATTCTACATAGCCCACCAGATTAGTCATTCTAGAAAATTTCTTTGCCTGTGACACATCTTCGTTTGTCTAAAACGAAAATCAAAAAAACCCAGGCTCCTTAGCTTGGCACTGAAGACTGGTTTCAGGTGGCCATCGTCAGCATATGTGCACTTATTTTTCCATATGCTTTGACAAAAAAAAACTATTCATTCAAGCTCATTTATTCTTGTTTCTCATATGTATCTTACTCTTCCACAGCTCTCCTCCTTTGCTTACACTTTCTCACTTGATATCTGCTCTCCTTTGCATTTCCATTTTTTGCATTAAACTTCAGCACCTAGTTCATAGTTGATTTCCTCTGAAATCTTACCAACTTACTAACCTCTTTATGATAGCCTCTTCTCATTTCTTTCATAATTAATATTTAGAAGTAGATAATTTCTGAATCATAAATGATGTCTAATAAGTTGTTCTTGAATGCATGCCTACTATATTTAAAAGGGAAAAAAATTAGCCTCCATTCATAAAGTAACTGAAGTAAAAGTAAAGAAAAAATATAAGGAAAGGAAGGATGCAGAGATGTTTTGCTTGTCATGTCATTGTTTATTTAGGAGTCAAGGACCTATGGGTTCCTTAATAGATCAAAGAGATAAAAACACAGGAAAATGAGTATAGTTTAGAATTATTAAAAATAACATAAGACTCATTTGGAAGAAATATAATACATGCAACTATGTATCACTTTGTCCTTATTGGACAGTGTTTAATATAACATTTTATTATTAGTATGATAATAATTTCTCAATTTTCCAAATATATGATAATTACCTTAATTTCATTCATTTAAAGAAACTTGTGTCAGCATTATTGACATTTGGTGTGGATAATTCATTGTTAGTTGGGGATTCTTTCACACTCACTCATTCCAATTTGACAACTAAAAAGGTCTCCTGACATCGTGAAATGTCCTTGAAGAAAAAATTGACTCTGAATATTACTGATTTAAAGAATCTTTAACAGTAAGATATACAGAATGAATTTCATTCTAAAATTTTCTGGCTTCATTTGCCTAGAGAATAACCCTTATAGTAATAGAAATAGTACAAGACATGTTTTAGTGTTTTTCATCATATCAAAAGAATAACTAAATTTAAGGTACGAAAAAAATAGAAACATTTTTATTATATTTTTAGTCTCTGTATTAGACCATGTGATTACTACAGAAATTTAAAGAAATATTTTTCCACATATTTTTAGAGTCATGTTCTTTCTTTGGTATTGGGTATCAATGACCTATCTTTGACTCTTTTATTTCTCTGTTTTGGATGTAAATTCCTTCTTATGTATTTCTATCTTAAACACAAAACTAAATTTATATTTATGAGAATCAATTTCTTTAACAAAATGAATTTAGAGAATTGCATTGTGTATCATCTTGTAGGAGAGAAAATTAGTACAAAAGTTAGTCACAGCTTTTGCTTTAGCTGGGCTGAACAAAGCAATTCTGCCTTCGACACTAAACACAGAAGAATCTCTTTCCTCTGTTTTTATTCTCCAAGTCCAAACAGCCAATTTGGAAGACATCAAAAAGATATAATATTGGCCAGTAGGGATGTTTGGCCCTTTGGGGGTAATTTGGGCTAGATTAAGGTCAATAATATTAAAATCGAGAGTCCCATTTTTTCCCGAATCAAAAAAAAAAAAAAGACACTAACAAGAAATCTTTAAATCTTTTATATTCTTACTGCAGGCTACTAAGAAACATAATCTGGTAAAAAGTCTCATTCCCTATTAATTCAATACACAGAATCTCACATTACTACCATCAGACATAGCTAAGCTGAAGATTAACAGTAATGACCTTAATTTTTACATTATTTCAAGTCTAACTGTGTGCAAAGGATCCAGTGATGATAGCAAAATTTGCCACCCCTGCAAGAGATCTGTGTGTTTATAAAGAAGTCCCTTTTAAATCAAAATTGCAAAGAAGTTAAAACATGTATTCTCTTTCCATTTACAACTTTCCCTTATATTTTTGACTACATTTTTTATAAAAACTCTGTATTTTTCTCCAAGATGGAGAAATGCAATTTCTAGTATTTTTTTTTTTAACCTTAAAACTGCCTGGGATTCTATGGCATTATAAATGAAAGATTAAATTCCTTCTTCTCCTATTTGTTAAAGTTTCTCACATTTTACTCTGACTTTCTTCAAAATACTGAAAGATAATTTAGTAATGAAGGAAGAAAGTAATTAATGCGCTGAATTGTTACATGTTCTTATGGTATCATAAGCATACAAATGAGATAAAACTTGTTAATTAACTATGTTGGCAAACCAGGATTCAAATGAGCTAAGAAATGTAGACAAGATAACACAGACAATATTTTGCAGAGTCAGACTCATCCAGACACACCCTCAAGGACATTCCCGGAACAATTTTTGGTCAAATGTCTGGGCACTCAATGGCCAAGTCAAGTTAAATCATAAAAATAACTTCATAAATATACCCATTGTCAACTTAGCACCCACTTGCATCTCCTTAATCCACACTCAATCTCCAAGTAAAGACAATAGCAAGATTATATTTCTGCCCAAAATGAGGTAACTATTGTCAGTACAACTGAAAGAGTACTAAACCTTTTACCAAAAGAGGAGGAAAAGTCCTTAAGTGATGTTTATGCTTCTTGGTATACTGTAATATAAATATTATAGGGAAAAATAACAATACTTAAATAATATAAAATTAATACATTTTATGTGATGTGATAAGGGAATAAAAGATTAGAGAAAAAAGAGATATTTGCTTAATATATGTATACATTCACAGAACCATATCTACAACAAAATAAGGAGGAAAAACTCACAACAGTTATAGTACTCATTTCTGTAACTGGTAACATGTTTATAGCTGTTATTTATAAGTACCTTCTTGTACTACCCATTCTATATTACCTTTGCCTTTGGTAAATACCTGATGATGGCTCTTTGCCTGGTGGGGTGACCCAAAACTTTATTCCTGAGGGGTCTGAGCCATTAGTAGTTTTTCCCGGATTGGGTTGCTGCAGTTTTTCATGACCTTTATCACAGGGCATGGTGATACTAAGAGATTCCCTAAAGGATCTCCTGTATTCCAGACATATTCTTCTTTATCTTAACTGTGGAATAGTAGTCAAATTTCCATTTGTTTGTCAGAAACAATTACATCAGCCAATACAGTAGCTACTATGGTTTGATTCTTCCCATCAAATTAATTCCCAAACTGTCAATATTGAGAAGTGAGGCCTTTAAGAGATGAGGAAGAAATTCTACCTTTGCACTGCAGCTTCGACTCATGCTCCGAGTTTCATCTTGCCCTTCCTGATGGCCTACCTTTGGATTATGGACATGCCTAGCCAGCCTCCAAAATCACTTATGTCAATTTCTTCCAATAAATCCCTTAATACGTGTATCTCCTACTGGTTCTACTTCTGTGATTGAAGCCTGATTGATACATATTTTGCTACCAGAAGTGTTTCTAGAGAAACAGAATCTTAAGGATGAGTTTCTTGAATTGGTTCTTGATTTCTCTTATTGTTATTCTCTTTTGATTACATTTAATGAAACTAATGATTCTACTTCTAGTAGTAAAGAGGGCACTGGTGACGCATGGCATGATGTGTTAATAGAGATAGGCAAAATATCACCATTGGATACTCCTAATAAAATACTTACATAAAAGGTTGTGGGTGACCACACATTTGACACCTTACAACATTTTCGTCAAACTACTAAGTATAATGAGATTGGTTCGCTGCTCATAACTGCACTGGAGAAAGTAGAGAAAGAAAAGGATGAGTTCAGGGCTTCATATTCCCATCTCAAGCTCTGCATAAATGAATTGAAAGGTTTTATAGCTGTCATGAATATAACCCTTAGCCCCAAGGCTGGAATTTTTGAGGACTAAATCCAGAGTCTCATTCTGACAGTGGCTAAATTGCATCAGAAACTGAATTCTCTGCTTTGCAGTGAATCTTCAGTTAAGTGTAGGCATTGATTCCAAAGTAATGGGAACCTGATAATTGGAATGTCAATGTATTAGCAGAAATGAGCTCACTAACCAGAGATTCTGAATTCTGTATTTTAGCTTGAAAAGTCAAAAGTTCTCTAACAATTTGGTTGATTAACTGAAACATGGACTAAAATGTAGTCTACACCAAATCAAGATGAAATGCAAGAACTATCTTGTTACACTGAAAAAGGTGTCTAATGTTTTAGGGATATTGGAATGTTATAGTGGCTTTATTATGTGAGACCTGCTTATTCATATTAGGACCATCCAGAAGATATATCTTTCACCATGACTGTAAAAACGAAAATTGTGAGAGGCATCTTATCAATCTTGAAGTACTCTGTGGTAGCTTTTTCTTTATAGGTCAAAAATTACAATGGAAACTGCTACCGAATGAGCTGGGATCCTTAAGTGTAATGAGGTTAATAAGCATCCCAGGGTGACGGAGGCCAAGTGGAGGTACTTAATCACCAAAGATAGTGTGGTTGTGGTCACGTGATCAGTGAAGTGAAAGCTAAAATCAGAATAGTCTGCTTGACAGAGACATGCGGTGTTAGTTGATCGTGGTGTAACTAAAAGACAAATAGATGAGCAATATATTAAATTATTACTTGATATGTATAAATGGAAGAGTCTAGGTCAAGAGAACAGTTGTATTTAAATCACCAAAACAGAGAATCATGGCTCCTCAATCTATTCCCAAACTTGAGTCAGTTTACAGAGAACCCCTCTTGATTAAGGGGGAATTTGGCACCTCTTGAGGAAAGACTCTGCTGTAATGGCAAATATTTATACTTTAATCATTTTCCCAGTCTTTCCCAAAGGAAAATACAGATATTTACTAAGATAACTATGCAATGGGGAAAGGAAAATAATCAAACTTTTGGGGACACTATTGAACACTAGATCTGAACTGAAACTAATTAATGGAGACCCAAATTGTGAGTATAGTCCACCCGTCAGAGTAGAAGTTTGTAGAAGCAAGGTAAGCATTGAAGCTGTAGCTCAAGTTTGTCTTCCAGAGGGTCCACTGGGTTCCCATGCCCATCCTATATTTATTGTAACTGCTGTTCCAGACATAAGTTCGTTGCTTAAGCTAATTAACACTTTTCCTGGTACTTGGTATGCAGCTACAAATCTGGTAAATACTTTTTTTTTTTCTCAATACTTGTTGGTAAAGACCACCAGAAGTATTTTTCTTTTAGCTGGAAAAGACAGAGTACGTATTCACTACCCTATCTCAAGGGTATATCAACTCTCTAGTCCTATATCATAATTTATTTTGAAGGATCCTTGATTGCCTTTTCCTTCCACGAGACATCATGCTGATCCATTACATTGATGATATTATGCAAATTTGACCTGATGAGCAAGAAGTAGCTACTACTCTAGACTTACAGGTAAGCCATTTGTGTTTCAGATTGCGGGAAATAAATCTGACAAAAAATACAGAAGCTTTTAATCTCAGTGAAATTTCTAGGGGTTCAGTGATGTGCTGCATATCAAGATACTTTTCTTAAGGTGAAGGATAAATTCTTGCATCTGGTCCAACCAAAAAAAAGGCATAATTCCTAGCGAAAATTTTTAAATTTTGAAGGCAACATATTTGTAATTTGCGCATGCTATGCCAGCTGAGAGACCTAAAGGATGCTACTTTTGAGTAGGGTCAGAAGAAAAGAAGGCTCTGCAACGCTTTCAAGCTGCCATGAAAACTGATCCTACACTTGAGCCACATGATCCAATGATGCTTTAAATGTCAGTGCAGATACAGATGTTGGTTTGGGACTTTGTCAGGCCCTTAAAAGTGAAACACAGAAAAGATCTTTAGGATTTTAGAGCAAAGCTCTTTTATCCTTTGCAGATAACTATTCTCTTTTTGAGAAACAGCTTTAGCTTGCTATTGGGCCTTAGTAGAGACTGAATTTTTAACCAAAAGCCACTGAGTTAGCAAGCAACCTGGGTTTCCCTTCACAAACTGGATATTTTTTGACCTAACAGCCTATAAAGTTGGACTTGCTCAGAAGCACACTATTTTCGTATATGAAAATAATATCTATGATATGAGGCTAGAGGAAACATAAGTAAGTTACATGAGAAAGAGGCCCAAATGCACATAACCCCCACTCCTACTTCATTATCTTCTCTTTCTTAGCCTACACCTATGGCTTCCTGGAAAGTTTCCTATGATCAGTTGGCTGAGCAAGAGAAGACTCAGACCTCATTCACAGAGAGTTCTACATGATATGTAAGCACCATCTGAAAGTGGACAGTTGAGCACTACAGGCCATTCTTGGACATCCCTGATGGAAAATGGCAAAAGGAAGTTCTCCCAGTTGCCAGTTGTTCAAGCAGTCCACCTAGTTATGTTTTCCTTGGAAGGAACAATTAATTGCCAGAGATAAGAGTATATATTGATTCACGGCCTGTAGCTGATAGTTTGACTAGGTGGACAGGAACTAGAAAGTACTTAATTGGAAAAGTGGTAGTCTGGGGAAGAGATACTTGAATAAACCTCATTTAGTAGGCAAAGGCTATGAACATATTTGTGTCCATGTGAATTCTTACAAAAGGGTGACCTTAGCGGAGGAGGATTTTAATAAGCACATGGATAAGATGATCTGTCACTGTATACCACTCATTCTTTTTCCTTAGCTATGCCTTCCACAGCTCAGTGAGTTCATGAACAAAGTGGCCACAGTGGCAGGGATAGAAGTTATACCCAGGATCAACATCATGGACTTTCAAGGAAAGTGGCTACAGCCACAGCTGAGTGCCCAATCTGCCAATAGCAAAAAAAAACACTGAGTCCATGGTATGGCACCATTCTCTAGGGTGATCAGCCAGCTATCTGGTGGCAGGTTGATTACATCAAGGCACTTCCACCATGGAAGGGGCAGCATATGGTTCTTATTGGAATAGATGCTCTAGACATGGATTTCCCTTTCCTGAATGCAGTGCTTCTGCCAAAACTACCATTCATAGACTTATAGAAAGCCTAACCATCATCACAGTATTTTATGAAGTATTGCTTCTGACCAAGGAACTCACTTCACAGAAAAAGAAGTGTGACAATGGACTCACGCTCATGGAATTCATGGTCATTGTGTTTATGACCATTATGATGCAGCTGACGTGATAGAACAGTGGAATGGCCTTTTAAAGACTCAGTTAGAGCACAAACTAAGTGGCAGTATTTTGCAGGGCTAGAGCAAGGTTCTTCAGAAAGCTGTATGTGTTCTGAATCAGCATTCAGTATATGGTGCTTTTTCTCCCATAGCCAGAATCCACAGATCCACAAGTCAAAGTATGGAAATGAGAGCTGCAACGTTCATTATTACTATGAGTGTGAATTTTACTTTCTGTCCCTGTGACCTTAGGTGGTTTAGATGTCTTAGTTCAAAGGGAGGAATGTTTCTGCAATAATAATCCCATTGAGCTAAAAGTTGAGACTGTCACCTGCCACTTTGTTCTACTCATGTCTCTGAATCAACTGGTAAAGAATGGAGTTCTTATACTAACTGGGGTGATTGATTCTTACTACCAAGAAGACATTGGTTTGCTATTGCTACATAGTTAAAGTAAGGAAGAGTGTGTCTGGAATACAGAGATCCCTTAACTTGTCTCTTACTACTATCATGTCTTATGATAAAAGGCAATCGAAAACTACAACAACACAATTCAGTCAGGACTGCTAATGGCCCATATTCCTCAGTAACAGAGGTTTAGATCACCTCATCAGGCAATGATCCATGACCAGCTGGAGTATTGGATTGGTAATGGAAGAAGTAGTTTATAAATATCAGCTATATCCTCATAATGAGTAGCAGCAATGAGGACTGTAATATTTATGAGCATTTATTTCTAATTTTTATCAATATTTTTGTGTGTATATACATATATATACAGAAAAATATTTTTTGTTTGCTTTTCACACATCTCTTTTCATCTAACATAAAATATATTAATAGCAGCTAAATTTGCATCACAGTATTTAAGTTATAGTATATCAAGAAGAGTGAACATCACATAAGGGCTTCTCAGTACACTTTCAGTTATACACAGAGAGTTATGTCATGTTAGGTGGAAAGTGTGACTTTGTTAATGTTTTTATTTGGATGTTAACCATGATTTTAAGAGATGTGCATGGATACTGAATTGACAAGTATTGAACTTTAATGATCAGTTTTGTGTGTTAAATTGTCTAGACTACAGTACCCAGTTATTCAATCAAACACTAATCTAGATATTGCTGTAAAGATATGTTGTAGATGTGATTAGCACTCATAACCATTTGACTTTAAGTATATCATCCTAGGTAATCTGGTGGGTCTGATTCAATCAGTAAAAGTTCTTTAAACAGTACTGAAATTTCCTAAAAGAAGAAGAAATTTTATGTGAGGAGCACAGTTTTACCTGATGTCTGAAATTTCCAATCTTCCCTTTCTGATATCCTATTCTACAGAGTTTGGACTTGCCTAAGAAGCCCCACAGTTTAAGCCAACTCTTTATAATAAATCTCTCGATGTATAACTACTGCTGTTTTTTTCTGTTTCTCTGGTTGAACTATGACTAAAACAGGTAATTAAATATTCGATGGCACATATAAAACAATAACAATAATAAAATCATATCAGTAAAATTACCTAAAAGATTTCATAGTCTAAATATTAGACTAAGTTATATAGATATTTCTGTGCATTTGTCCTTTTAAACTCTTTTTGCAATTACTTTATACCAGAAAACAACCTCATGAATTCATAGATCAAAATAAAATTGAATATACCTGACATCATTAATTTACCTTAAAAAATTTTTTCTAGAAAGATAGCTCACTGAACCTAATTAAGGCAACTGAAGGATGTTTGAAAAAGGTTTACACAAGTTAAGTGAAAATCAGTCTTAATCTTTAGAGATTAGAAAAAATGAACCACATCAATGTGGCACACATAAGACTAAGAATGATAATTGTATGATACCATTTGTGAGATAACAAAGACATAGCAGGGGAATAAAAATTAGAACTGAAAAGAAAAATAACCCAAACAACATTGTGAATATCTGTGGTGCTTGCATTAACAAAAGAACTGAGGGGCTATAACAGGCATGTTCATGAGCTCTTATATATTGATGCCCATTAATCTCACTCCACTTGAAGGATATCACACCAAGAACAGCTTAAGAAAGGAAAACCAATCTCTTGATAGTCAGTCTCCACATTTTCTGAAATTCATATAAGAATCAACAGAGAATTTTGTAAAATGAAATTCCATTTGTTCTTTTGATCACAATTCAATATGGAAATAAAAGAGAAAAAGAAAAGAATATAAAGACATTGAGCAAGAATGGTAAATAGAAAGAAAGCAGATATCTTCTCCAGAAACAATAAATACATCTTGAGAAGCAATATGGTGATTCTCTGTGTACAATGTACTTTTTTTTTTCCCTTAAAGACTGTGAAAGGACAACCAAATGATTCGCTTTGTGCACCTGGCACCAGACACAATTAGTCATTTCTGAGTATCCTTGAGAAGCACAGCTTTTCTGGTAGATGTAAATGCTTTCAGCTCATTTCAATAAAAGACACTGTTTCGTTTTGAGACAACATATTTGGAGCACTTAGATAAAACCAAACTCCCTGTGCTCAGAATGTGATTTACAGCCACTGTGTGGGCAAGGTGCAGAGAGCATAGGGACCTTAGATAGCAAACTGAGCCTCGTGATATTGTCAGGTTTGGCTTCTTGGTGGACTTTTGTCCTGGTCCTTTGTCTCCTTGCTTGGAAAATTCACAAGCAGGGCCAGTGTGATAGTGACCAAAGACAGGAAGCAATTCTACACAAATAGCTTTTGTTGCAGAAAAGAGGGAGCTATACAAAGCAAGAGTATGTTCTAGAGAGGAATGGATCAGTCTCCAGGATTGGAGAAAGATGTTGAGGACTCCCAGGTGGTTTCCTTTTATTGGTCTGGTCCTGGGAGGGGCTTAAGGGAGGGTGGGATGTTACCAGATAATTGATATACATGACTGACAGGTGTTCTTAAAACAAAGCCGCAGCTCCACAGGTGTGTGTGTGCTCAAAACCTCAAGTTCCTGCTCTCTGCAGTTGTGAGCTGCCTCTTCCTGCAGTCCCTTCCCTGGCTACTCTGTTCCTAGGAACCACCCGCCTGGCCTGCATCTGCCACCTGCAGATTTGGTCCCTGCCTAACAGTATGCTTTGGATTAACAAGGGGAAACCCAGGTGACGCTTTTGGCTTTCACAAGCTAGTTGGTGGAAACGGAAATCCCTCAACAAAGAGGGGCTGCCTACATTCTCAAGGTCAGTTCCAACAATGGCATCAGGCTACAGACTCAGGTACTGCTAATTAAGTTATTAGCATATGGAACTTGCAATAATCTCAGTTGTTTAGACCAAAATAAGAGAAAAATTATATGAAAGCTTAGGAAGGTTTTTGCTTAGCCTTCTCTCAAAATGACAAAATTAGTGGTGTTCTTTTTTCTTTTTGTCTCTGCCTGCCTCTGAATTATGAACATAGCTTTCTCAATTTCACATATTATCTCTTCAGCTACCGTGAACAATGCAGTGCATTTTACTCAAATTCCTTGTCTTCAGCAATACCTCGAAGCAACTTGAAATCTTTGCTGTTTTGTTCTGTTTTGTTTATGTTTACTTAGAATGTAACACTCTACAGAGAAAGAATTCTTTGAAATCAAAGATCATATTTAAATAGGAAAGCTATTTCTGCTTCTTCCAAAGTTAAGTATATTATTACAATCAATAAAACAACAGGTGTTTAGTGTCTGATTACCAGAGAAAAAATTATATTTTAATTATGCATATTTCACAAAATAAATCTCATAACAAGGCAAAATGAAGGATGGTGAAAGATGTGCTGTGTAAAAGTCAAAGAGGTAAATTGGAAAAGGAGTATGTTCAAATATTTGAAATTCAGAAGTATTAGGGGAGACCCTCCCAATCTGTGCTCTCTAAATTACTTTAGAATTTATACTTTAATCTTTCTCCCAACCTTCCTGAAAAGGACTATAGACATTTATCATGGTGACTGTGAATTAGAGAAAGGGAAATAATCATACTTTTGGGGGACACTGTTTTCCCACACAAAGGGATATTCTCAAATACAGCTTTTAGGTAGGTAATGAGGGATCCCGGATCTCCTAGGGACAAAAGTGGGTGCTGCTGCGATCCCAAATGGGCTTTCAGAGAGGCTCATGGGAGATCTGCATGTGCAGTAAGACTCAGGTCATGCAACTCCCAACCAACCGAACAATCAAAGTGGTTCCATGGTGACCTCTGAACCATGAGGAAGGTTCCAATCCCGGCACTATAAAACAAGATGCAGACCATGACGAGGGCCCTATTTTGTGCCCCTTCTTTTGCTCTCCCTTTGCTGCGAGAACGGGTCCAGTCGTCATTCCTGGTGTATGTATCATGCTCTGTAAACCTATATGTTGCTCTTGTTCTGTAATCCTATCTTCTCACTAAACCTCGTTTTCGTGCTTGCCTTACTTTGGCGTGTCTGGTCATTCTTTGGCCGTGAACACATCAAGAACCAACATTTTCAGACTAAAACCTGATACATTTAGAATCACTTCCTTGGAGTTTTATAATGTTGACTGATGTATTAAAAGGCTCTGAGAAGTCCTTCAATTACAAAATATAAAATAAACAAAATTAACAATCAACCAAAGCCTATCAAGCTATTTTGTTTTTGTGTTAAATTCTTACAGCCTTATTTGATAAATAATGAATTGGGAGGTCAAATATGATTAGGATAAGTGCCAAAAGTCATAACTTACCCGGTTATCACAATATAGTTATAATTGTTTTAAATTTACTTTTTCAGTATTCATAATTTAACATCTATCTGTCTCAAGACTTCTGCTTCATACTGTTACAAAAATATTAGAAAAATTCTCTTAGAGTTTTATGAAGAAAATGGCTGTTTAAAATATTTGAAAAAGTGATAAATTCTATACATTTTTAGTACAATATAAAATAATAAGGCAAATAAAAATGAAATGCAGTCAGCGAAAGTGAAGTTGAATTTCACGAAGTAGACAGTGTCCACTGATTCTGGAAAGATTGTAAGAGTTGGTGTTATGGGCAGTGCTGACTGGGTCCTGGCAAGCGTCCATTGTAGTTGGGCAGTGCCCATGCGATGGTGGTTATTATATACCTCAAATATATCACCTAGTTAAAGGGTGTGGATAAATATGTCCAAATACACTTAGGTACAATAAACAGGGTGCACGTATATGGGCCTGCACTTAGCTATATCAGATGGACCTAGAGAGACACTATTAAATTCTAAATTCAGTTGTTAAAATCTACAACTTTGTAGCAGCTGGTGAAACAGCTCAGTCATTCGACCTCTATTGACTCCCTTGGCGATCTCCAACCTCAATTTAAATTTAAGTGCAACTTATATGCTTGGGTTTCCTTCTTTTTGTGTCTAGTGCATTCCCCTTAAAGTCCCCAGCTTGTACGTTCAATGGCTTCTTATTTGTACTGTCCCCTTGAATGTCTAATGCTTAAACTGTGTAAATCTAAGCACCCTTTAAATTCTGCTTAACCTTCAGTCTCCTTGATCTCAATCATGGCAACTCCTTCTTTCCAGTTGTTTATCCCAAATAACCATCATTCCTACCTTCTCTTTTTCTCTTGCACACAATATCCCATTTGTCAGGAGAAATTGCTGGATATATATTTCAAAAATGTCCTGAATCCAACCACTTCTCACCACCTCTGTCATTCACCCTGGTCCAGGCACCATCATCTCTTTTTGGAGTTTTTGTAAAATTCCCTGTGACATTTTCCTCTTCTAGGCTGCTGAGAGAATTGCTCTTCTTTATTTCCTTTGAGTTAGACATGACCATGTGACTTGCCTTGGCTAATAAAATGTAAACAAAAGAAGACCTGTTGCATATTTTGCCACATCCCCTCTTCCTGTCTTATAGATATGAAAGAAGCTACAGAGACAGAACTTTTGTCAGTTTGAGTTCCTTAATGACCGTGATGAGCAGAGGACCCTTGTAAACCTATGTTGGACATATATGTGTGAGAAATACAATTTGCTGTGGTAACTCACTGAGGTTACAAGATTGGTCCATCAGCACATCCTAGACTATTGTTGTGACTGATATAGACTCCTAACTGGGGCCATGCCTCTACCCAGTCTATTTTTAAAAGAAAAACCAGAGCAAGTCTCACATAATAAAATCCATTTTCTGCTCAAAAACCCATCTATGATTCTCCATTTCTCTCTGAGTAAAGGACAAATTTCTTAGTATGACATACAAAGCCATTATGGTCTGTCCCCTTTTGCCTCCACGATCTTGTGTCTTTCTGTTCTTCCTCTACCTCATTCACTCCAGCTGCAGTCACCTCCTTTTTTTGTTGTAACATGACAGACATGTGCCCCTTCCTGAGGCTTTGGTCTGGCCTGTTCTGAACCCTGGAGTAATCTCTACCAGACATTCCCAGGTAGTCACTCCCCCTGCTCCTTCAAACCTTTTCTTGAATGTAACGTTCTCAAGATTTTGCTATCCATCTCTTTTCAAGTTACAATCTCTCCCTAGAATTGATCACTCTCAAAAATCTGATCTATTTTCCTGCACAATTATATACATTATACATATAATTTGTTAATTTATTATGTTATGGTCTGCTGACTGTCTCCAGTGGAATGTGAGCTTCACAAGGGGAAGAATTTTCTGTTCTTTTTTGGTCAGTGATGTATTACCTGGGCTAGAACAGAGCTTGACACCATTCAATGAGTTGCCAATTAAAAAAAAAATGAATAAATATAATTGTGTGAGAATTTATTTTTATCTTATTCTGTTTAGCATACCTCATTGAATATCTTCTTAGGTAAAATATTGATCGAACATTGATAAAGCTGTGGTTCACAAACAGGAAAAATAATGCAAATGTGTATACATGAATTTCTACTTATTAAAGGGGATATGTGTTAAAAGAAAGATCTCTTTGCTCATATTGAGTGATGCTAAAAATCAGGGCATCACTTTGGGAGTGTTAGGGAGTGTTATGCATGTTTCGACAAAATAATTTAAAAGAAGTGGTATTTAAAAGATGAGGTAAGTGGTCAAAATTGACACAAATACAGAATAAGATTGTCAATTTTATCAATTATGAATCTGTCTTTTTAATCGATATTAACTATATTTAATCAGAAATTATTTCCAATTCTACTTATTTCCCAATTTTTCCCTGCTAATTCTACATTTGTTAGAGCCTTGTAAAGAAACTACCTTTAAATATTTATGTGAACTTTCATCCAAATCTTTTTTTATCACCAGTACTCCTCTTCCTTTAAAAGAAGGTTTTTAGTTACTTAAAAAAAAAAAAAAAAAAACTGTTGACAAACATATCAGATGATAAGTAGAAATAAGAATTCATCCCTAGGTAGAAAATGTTACTCAACCCTTATGTGTCCCTAGATGTCTCTTAGGCCTTGGAAAATACAATTAGTCTAAGAAAAAAGGGCTATTTACTTTTAATTCATGAGGTCAAAAAGTATTTCCTAAAAAATTATGAAAACTTCAAAAAATTTGAGGTAGAAGTATCCAGCTTTCATGAATCAACTCTGGCTTTTTGAAGTAGATCTCCTGTGTTGTATGTTAGATTATATGACCAACATATAATCTTTCATTATAGATGAACAACGTAAATACTCAATTGTTTAACTTATGGTATTGACATCAAATCTCAGTGTCAGAGTTATAAATAGAATCCAGATTTATGGACTTGCAGTGGGTAATTTACCAGGCCATACTGGTTCTTAAAATTTATTAGCTAAGAATAACATGTGCTTTATATGACATGCATTACTATTTTTACTTACTGTTAATAGCCATATTTTAAAAATCTAGTTTATTGCTACCTAATATAATTTTAGAACTGAATGTAATTTTTGAGAGCATCAAGATGAATACACATAGAGCACTTAGACACCTAATCACTGTACAATGGAAAATTAAATTTTAAGGTGTGTGTTTTCAACTCCAATCTTGTGGAACCACTTCAGTAAACCTTCAAGAAAATGAAGATATACACTTACTAGTCTCCACCAATTGTGCAACTGCTAACAACTAAAGTTTGTCTTGAAAGTACCTTTATTCCTAAACCATGAAAAATGACTTACATTCATCTTATTCTTATGTTTGATTATTAAAATTTTAGTTAAAACAGTTAAGGATTAGTAAGGAAAAACTGATTTCATTTTGAAGAGGTAAGTAGAATGAAACTAAAATTACTTGAGCAAAAATTTAAATCATCATGGGTCTATGAATTTGACTATTTTTACCTAAATTATTAGACCTGGTGATTTATTTTGATTTTTTTACTTATTTATTTTAATTGTGCTTATTAAAAAAGAATCTACTTATTATTTTATACAATAAAAGTAACATGCTTAGAAGCATTTAAAATTAAATTGAACCGAGACAAAGAACACCTTTTTCCCTCTTATATAAATCAATAAGCAGAATTCAAGATAAGAAAGAAAATTGTTAATTTGTGGAAGTTTTATGACTTTGGCAAGTGAAACTGAAAGATTGAAAAGGAAATGATAACAACATATCCATATTCTGTTATACATTTTTTTCCTGCATATACAACCTCTTTTTGGAGGGAATAATTTCTGTAGGGGTAAATTTGTTTTCTAACTTGAAAATTAGAGATGAATGTGTTTGCCTGTTACTCACTTTTACAGAATTACCTACCAAGAGTTCATAAAAATTACCGAAACTTACCTATTTTTCCCAAAATGCTCTTTAATTTGTTAATTAGGTTAAGTTATAATTGATTCAAGAATATTGTCTATAATTGTAACTGCAAATAGTCATGAATATATATTTAACAGAGAGAACAGGATGTTATTCTCTAATGGATTCCTAGTCTTCATTCTTTTATCCATCCATAGAATGTCAAAATATATAGATTATTAGCAATAAAAAGCAAAATTCTGCCAAAAATCCTCTTCTTTTCAAGTGTAATATTTAAAAATAATTCAAATGTACAGTTTAATGTCTATCAACATTTTCAAGTGTTTGGCCATTAGCATTGTTTAACTGTAACTTCCAATTTCTTAAAAATTGATGTTCATTCAAATTAAACTAATAATTTGTGAAAACAAATTTAGCATACATATATTTTTGTTATAGTACATTTTAAAAATTAACAGGATTTATTTTTTAGGACAACTTAAGGTTTGCAGAAAAATTGGGCAAAAAGTGCAGAGTTCCCACATTCTTCCTTTCTTCTCCTGCCACTCAGTTTCCCCTTTTATTAATATTTTGTATTGGTGTGTTACATTTGTCACAATTAGTGAACTAATATTGATAAATTATTATGAATTAACATCTCTAGATTACATTAGCATTGCTTTGTGTTGTACAGTTCTGTAGGTTTTGAGAAATGCATGTCTTCTACCCACTGTGAGAGATTCATACCGAAGAACCTCCTTTTGCTCCTCCTATTCATCCCTCCCTCACAACTCCTGAACCACTGATCTTTTTACTGTCTCAATAGCTATGCCTTTTTCAGAATGGCGTATAGTTGGAGTCATATAGCAACAGCCACTTCAGACTGGCTTCTTTCACTTCGTAATGTTTTATGCATGATAGCTCATTTATTTGTATTGCCATATGTTTTACCATTTTATGGATTTACCACAGTTTGTTCATCCATTTACTAGTTGAAAATCTCTTGATTATTCCAAATATTTGGCAATGATGAGTAAAGGTGCTGTAAACAATAGTGTTCACACTTTTGTGTGGACATAAGTTTTTAACTCATTTGAGTGTTAAATACCTAAAAGTGTGACTGCTGGATCCTATGGTAAAACTGTTTAGCATTGTAAGAAACTGCCAAATTGTCTTGCGAAGTTTCTATATCATTTTCCATTTCCACCAACAATGAATGAGACTTCCTATGACTGCATGTACTCACCTGCATTTGTTGTCAGTGTTTTGGATTTTAACCATAACACTGGTAGCTGTTAGTTTTTTGTAGATGTTCTTTATCAAGTTTACAAACTTCTACTGTATTCCTAGTTTCCTGAGAGGCCCTTTTTTTTTTCTTTCAATTCTGAATGGGTGTTGGATTTTGTCAAATGCTTTCTCAGCAGCTATTTATGTAATCACATGATTTACTTCCTTAGCTTGTTGATGTCATGAATTATAATAATATTGAAGCAGCCTTGCATACCTGGGATGAATTCAAATAGATTGTGGTATATAATTCTTTTTATTTGTTGTTGGATTTGTTTTCTAAATATTTTGTTAAGGATTTTTGCATCTGTATTTACAAGAGATACTAGTCTGTAGTTTTCTTTATTTATGTCTTTGGTTTTGGTAAGGGTAATGATGGCCTCACAAAATGAGTTAAGAAGTGTTCTCTTTGTTTCTATTTTCTGGAACAGATTGCAGAGAGATGATATGATTTCTTTCTTAAATGCTTAGTAGAATTCAGCAGTGGAAAAATCTTGGGCCTGATGCTTTCTATTTTAGAAAGTTCTTATTAATTCAATTTCTATAATAGATATAGGACTATTCAGATTATCTTTTCCTCTTTGCTTGAATTTTGGTAGATTGTGTCTTCCAAGATATCAATCAATTTAATCTTGTTTATCAAATTTATTAGCAAAGAGTCATTCATTATTTCTTTATTATCTCATTAATGTATTAATATATGGGATCATTAATCATGGCTCCTTTTCCATTTCTGATAGTGTGTCTTCTCTTGTTTTTTCTTATTTAGTCTGAATATGGGTTAAATAATTTTATTGACCTTTTCAAATAATTTTTTTCTTTCATTGATATTTTTGTTGATAAAAAATAAATTTTTTGTTGATTTGTTCTCTATTATTTATTTTCTTCTGCCTGCTTCACATTTAATTTGCTCTTCTTTTGCTAGTTATCTCAGGTGGAAACTTGGATTATGGATTTTAGATGTTTCTTCTTTTCTAATATATGCATACAATGCTACAAAATTTCCTCTATGTGTTACTTTTGATGCATTACACACAACTTGATAGGTAGTATTTTTATTTTAATTTAGTTTCATATATATATTTTAAAATTTATCTTAAGACTACTTTTGACTTATGTGTTATTTAAACATGTGTTGTTTAATCTCTAAATATTTTGGGATTTTCCAGCTATCTTTCCATTACTGATTTATAGTTTAATACTGTTTTCTTAGAGCCTATTTTTTATGAAGTTTGTTCTTTCAAATATGTTAACATTTGTTTTATGGACAAGAATGTATGTGATCTATCTTGGTTAGTGCTTCATGTGAGCTTGCGAAGAATATGTATTCTACTGTTGTTAGATGAGCTATTTTATGAATGTCAATTAGATACAGTTGATTGATGGAACTTTTAATTATATTCTTACTGATTTTCTACCTGTGAATCTGTCTATTATTGGTAGAGGTGTGTTGTGTTTTCAATTATAATAGTGAATTTGTGTATTTTTTCTAAAGTTCTATTAGTTTTTGCTTTATGTGTTTTGACACTATGCTTTTAGGCACATATATATTAAAGATTATTATGATTTCTTGGAAAATTGACCTCTATATTATTATGTACTGCCCTTATTTATCTCTGGTGTGTTTCCTTTGATGTCTGTCATTGTTTCTGTCTCCCTTTCTTCTCCTGTTGATGTTATCATAAAATGTCTTTCCATATATGTCTCTTGTAATTTTTCCACAATTATTGGATATTGTGTTCTTTTAGATTACTTTTCTCTTTGTACTTAACTTTTGAACATTTGTATTAACATATCTTAGTTCACTGATTATTTCCTTTGTCACGCATGAAGCATTTTTCATTTTTGTTACTATGTTTCTGATTTCTAACTTTTATTTCTGATTCTTTTTATATTTTTGTTAGGTAGATAGTGAAGGGCTCTCGATATCCTAGGGACAAAAGTGGGTGCTGTTGTACCCATCTTGGTCTTGCCCAACCTTAATTCTCCAAACCTGGGGAAAGAGGGAATAGCCTATGAATCTGCCAATCAGAACTTGGGGCACCAGCTGCAAAAGAATGCAGAGGACTCTCTAGCCCATGGGCCAAGCCACAAGGGTACCATAATGTCCTGAAAGTGACCTAGAACTCACATGCGTAGTTAAGGCTCAGGTCATGTGACTACCAATTGTCTAATCAAAATGGTTCCATGGTGACCTCTGAACCACAAGGGAGATCCCTATCTGGACACTATAAAATAGGACACACACTATAGCCAAGCTCTCTCTCTTTGCCCTTCCTTTTGCCCGCCCTGCTGTGACAATGAGTCTGGTTGTCATCTATGGCATATGTACCATGCTCTGTAAACCTGTATCTTGCTCTTGCCCTATAATCCTATCTTTCTTTCCTCAATAAACCTCATTTTTATGCTTGCCTAACTTTGGCAAGTCTGGTCATTCTTAGACCATGAGTATACCAAGAACCCACAGTTTCAGACTGAAACCTAACATTTCCATTTCTTACTTAAATTATTTATATGTTCTTCCATGTCCAATTTACTCTTTAGGACACTTAGCATATTAATCATAGTTATTTTAAATTTCTGGCCTGATAATTCCAAACTCTGTCATATACAAGTCTGGTTCTGATGCTTGGATTGTCTTTTTAGACTGTGATTTCTGCTGAAAGAAATCAAAAAGATTTTACTCTCAAATATGCTTCATTGACACATTTTGAGATGGCTATTCAGAGAACCCTCAGAAAGGAATAGCTCTGAAAAAATAAAAATTTAAGTTGATAAAATAAACATCCAGGCTTTTTCTGAGATCCCTCTCTTGTCCAAATCTAGGAAAGAATTGAGTGAACCACAGGTTATCATCTATTCTTTCTAAGAGCTGCTACCTATGAGATTTCATCTGCATTACAAGACTGCCTTTGCTAACCATGCCTTTTTCCTTGTCTCCCTCCTGTAACCTGTCTTGCCAGACTTCAAGCCCACATTCTTTCTGTAACCACAAGATGACATAAAAGGGTTAATCATCTGGCCCTTTCTTTGAGTTTTCATATTTTTCATGACTCCAGTGCACATTTGTGCATGTCAATAAATTTTAGATATCTTTTCTCCTATATTCTGCCTTTTGTCAGTTGGTTTTGTTTATCTGGATAGGAATTAATCTGTGGTTATTATTTTCTATAGCTCTTGTGTCAAAGGCTAAATTTTCCTCTGGTGTTTTCATGAGTGTTGTGAGAGTAGAGAAAAAGCAAGTACAGTTTGTTTTTCTTCAATCCCTGTGACCTCAGTTCTCTGAGAGATCTAAGGAGAGTTGTTCATTCTCAGTTTGCTCAGCTTTTTTCTTAGTTTGAGGACTAGAGTGTCAACTTACAAGTGTTTTACGTGTCTAACTGGAAATAGGAAATTTTTAACAATATTTTGGTAGTTTCTTTTAGTAGAAACTATTCATTAATTCATGGAGGTAGAGGTAGCACAATACATTTGGGAAAGAACAAAATTGTATAAGATGGCTGGAACTGTGGCCATAAGGTGGTGTGCCAATGTAGGAAAGAAAGTACATATCCAGAGGTCTTCATTTAAATGCAGGAAAATCGTGCTATTAAATTTTATATTATTCTGAAGGGAATAGGAAACCACTGAAGGATCTCTAGTAATGAAGTGGCAAATTTCAAATGTCTGTGCTATTAAAATCACTTTGAAAACCATGTAAAACATTAATTCCTAAATATTCCTTGGAACATTATGATGATACTAACTGAAAATAATGATCTTGCGTCTTAGTTTATTTGTGTTGCTATAATACAATACCACAGACTGGGTAATTTACAAAGAACACAAACTTATTTCTCAAAGTTTTTGAGGTTAGGAGATCCAAGATTGAGGCACTGGTAGGTTCAGCTGTCTGGCGAGGGATGCTCTCTGTATCCAAATGGTGCCTTGATGCTGGATGCTCTGGAGAGGAGGAGTGCTATTTTCTCATGTGATAAAAAAGATAGAAAGTGAAAAGGAACCAAACCCTATCCATCAGGACTTATTACAATGCTATGAATCTATTCATGATGTAAAAGCCCTCATTACCTAAACATGTTCCAAAAAGGCCTCACTCCACAGCCCTGTTGCATTGGTGATTAAATTTCTAACACATGGATTTTGGGGGACACATTCAGACCATAGCACCTGATAAATCTATAAAAAAGAGGGAGATTTCCAGGGTGCACACCTGTTGAATTTTTTGATATATTTATACCTACATATATATATAATTTGAGTGGGACTTTCCTGATGATTCTGATGAGTCATATAAAAATAGTACATAACTATTTTTATGTATTACTTGTGTTGTAAATATTTTTTACATGTTTGTTCTTCTGGTCCTAAATAATAGACAGTTTGTTCCCTGGAAATTTTGAAAGCACTTTATTTCCTCCATCTTCAGCATGTAGAAGTATATTTCTTCGACATATAAGATAAATTTCAAGAATACTTATAATTTATCATGAATGAAAATTATTAACTCTTTTTCCATTGACAAGTAAAAAATCTGGGAACTTGGTATTTAAAAGCACAGGGAACATGAGAATTTTCCTGAAGTAGACCCCAAAAATATACTTACTCCAAAAGGCTGGTATAATAGAAAGAAGTTTCCACAATTTTCTGGCTAGGAGAAGTACAGGGAATGAAAAGAACAAGAATTTCAGAATAATTCTATTCTCCCATTTACCTACCTCCCTCACTAAGGTGCAAAAGAGGTCCTGAAAAATAGTTAAAACTTTTGGCTCCCATTTATGTCAAAATTGTCATTCTTTGCCTGAATCCAACCAGCCTTTTCCACCTGCCTATGTCATTCATCAAAAGTCACATAATACCAGTTCAGTATTTATATCCCACACTCAAATTATCTCTTTCTACATGCACATATATATACACTCCTATTCTTGCTCTATGTCTTCTATTGAAACTCTTTAAACATTTTCATGATGTTCTTTAAAATTGTTGTGGAACTAGGTATTTAGTGTATTCTGGTAGTATGCACTAGTAGACTAGAACTTTTAAAAGATTGGAATTTGTTCTTATTGTCACTGATATTTTCTGCCTACTACCTAATTTTGGATATATACCTCTCTTTTTCCTCACCCTGAAATTCCTGTGGAAAATCCCAATATATTCATATTAATGAATACATGGATTCTGGATCTTAATTCATTATAGCCTAATCCTCTGCTCTTTGCAAATGGAATGGATTAATTATTAATATTAAATATTTACCACAGATTGAGCTAAAATAGTCTCTTGTTACCCATCTTCTAAGATTGCTGAAATCCATATCCCTTTGATTTGACCTCTTTCATGCCATCATGAATCTACAGAGATTCCAAGGGATTATCTATGTTGAGGTATTATAAGGATGGTTTTGGATTCAGAGTTTTTATTTTTTTCTCTTTTTTTAATTCTCAATACTTTCCACAGTCCTCTAGATTCAGATCTTAAATGTTCTTTTCCTTAGCACAATTTTACCACAATAACAACAGTTCATACTGATGCCTCATTTTTGGTGCACAGGCATTTCCTTGATTGACAACTACTTTTTGTGTGGTAGAACACTGGGGGAAGTACCTCCACTCTGTTTCTAAGGAACCTATGAATCTGCTGTTGTAACTTTCGTTTGTTTGCTATCACCTTATTTGAAGAGCCTCTAGGATCTTTATCGACTCTTCTCCATGCCAGTAAAGTGCATTTTTTTGTTCTTTGGGTTTTGATAATGTTTAATACATGAAAAACAAAACAAAACAAACAAACAAAAAACACGTATAAGAAGTAAATTAATTATATTCAATTATTTTTAGAGCAGATGGTTTTAGTTTGAGCTACCTCCATCCACTACTGGTCCTACTAGTATTAAGTTTATTTCTCCATTCAGGTAGCTTTATGGTCAGGTCTTTCTGATCTGGGATCACCTATTTCCACACATAAATTTGCCAAGTACTTATGAAATTAACCAGTACTTTCCACCTAATCTCCAGTTAAAAAAGAAAAAACCACAGCAATATTTAGAATTTAGTACAGCATTTTGGCAGATTTACTGAGGAGTCTTTTACTTTGAGATTACTCAGTACAAAAATGGATCTTAGGCATTTCTTCAAACTATGGGCTCATATGACCCATTACCCTTGCAATTCTCATCATATTATAATTGCATGCCCTAGGTACAGTTAAAATGCTCTTTACTTGTCATTGGTTTATAGTAGATGAGTGGAATATCAACATATGTTAATGGTTTGGTTCATAATAAGGAAAATAATTTTCCCAAGGGCATACCGCAGTGATTTGATCTTCTGATTCAGGGTAAGTTCCTTAACTCTGAGACTGACAATACCACTAAGCATGTAATTAGTAAAACAAAAATATCTGAAAGCATTACTTTTTAAGATTGTAACTGAATCTAAGTCAAAATATAATGTACATGGAGAGTATTAGAACATTCTGACTCTTGATATGAATAGCTTTTTTTAAATGTTGCATTACAATGAGAAATTAGGCCAATCTAAGTTATTAAAAATTAGTCATATTCGAGTGAAAAATAAAATATATGTATCCTTTAATTCATTTTAAATCAATCTGAAATTAGGAATCAGAAAACTACGCTTTGTATGGAACCAGAAAAGACCTTGTATAGCCAAAACAATCTTAAGTAAAAAGAACAAACTGGGAGGTATCAGTTTACCAGACTTCAAGCTGTACTATCAGGCTATAGTAACTAAAACAGCTTGGTACTGGCACAAGAACAGAGACATTGACCTCTGGAACAGGACTGAGGATCCAGAGATGAAACCACCCACATATGGTAATCTAATCTTTGACAAAGCTGACGAAAAGATACACTGGCGAAAAGAATCTCTTTTCAATAAATGGTGCTGGGAAAACTGGATAGCTACATGCAGAAGAATGAAACTGCATCCCCACCTCTCACCTCTCACAAAAATCAATTCAAGATGGATAACAGACTTAAACCTAAGGCATGAAACCTTAAGAATTCTAAAAGAAGATGTTGGGAAGACCCTTTCAGACATCGGTCTAGGCAAGGAATTCTTGAAGAAGAAATCCAAAGCAATCACCACAGCAACAAAAATAACTAAGTGGGATCTAATCAAATTAAAAAGCTTCTGCACTGCCAAGGAAGCTATCATTAAAGTGAATAGACAGCCCACAGAATGGGAAAAAATATTTGCTCTCTACACATCTGATAAAGGGCTGATAACCAGAATCTATCTAG
>CAUYSK010077775.1:0-15245 GCA_963575035.1 Avahi laniger | reverse complement strand
AGAACAGCCTGGATAACGTAGCTAGATTCTGTCTCTAAAAATTAAAAAAAAAAAACAAAAAACAAAAAACATTAGCCGTGCATAGTGACGTGCCTGTAGTCCCAGCTACTCAGGAGGCTAAGCCAGGAGTATTGTTTGAGCCCAGGAGTTCAAGGATACAATGAGCTATGATCAGGCCACTGCACTCCAGCCCAGGCTACAAACGAGGTATTGTCTCTTAAAAAAAGAATGAGACAATATTTAAACTTAGGAAGGATGTATAAACACAAGAGGCCCTAGGTCCGAAACCTTAGCCCTTCAAACTTTTGAAGTCAAGCATAAGAGGAAGAGGTACCAACAAATCAGACTGAGGAGGAATAACCATTAGGTGGGGGAAGAATCAGGAAAGTGATCCCTAGAAGCCAAAAGAAGGAGCGCATCAAGGAGGAGGAGGTGGCCTAGTCAGAAACTGCTATGACAAGTGGGACAGGACAAAACGAACCTGGGTCTCGGAAGCTGGAGGCCATCAGTGCCTTGACAGCCACAGCTATGGAAAGGCAGGAGTCAACAGGAGCGGAGGAAAGAACGTGGAGTTGGGAAGTGGAGACAGCAAGCACAGGTGACACTAGAGATGCTCAACATGCTCTGAGGCTGATGACAACACTCCAGGACTACAGGAGGTTGTTGTGTCATGGCCTCCAGTGAACCACATCTTGAGTGGCCCCTTCCCCTTGAATCTAGGCTGAGCCTGTAATTTGCTCTAGCCAATGCAAGGCCGAGGAACTGACAATGTGTCAGTTCTGGGACCAACCCTTAAGAAGGCCTGGAAGCTCCCTGGTACCTGTGCAACACCACAAGACTAAGACTTCCGGCTGCCCCCATGGGGGAAAGGTTCCATGGACAGACCTCAGACGACACAGAGAGAATGAGGTCAGCTGTCCCTGCATTCCAGAAACTGGCTACCAACTGAATTGCCAGCTGAATGCAGCCATGCAAGTGACCATCAGCAGGACCAGCAAACAACTGCCCAGGTGAGCTCAAACCAGATCGCACAATGGTAAACAAATAACATAGCTATTGTTTTAGCCCACTAAGTTTTGTACTGGTTTGTTATCCAGCAAGAAATAACCAAAATGAGGACAAAAAACAAACTGATTATGCAAGAGATGAGGGATATTGTGGAAGTGAAGTGCCCGGGAGGGTTAACTGACCTCAAGGATCCGGTATCTAAAGTGAGGGGTTAAGAAGAGCAGTATATTATCTTTAGGGGTAATCTGACCAAGAAGGGCTAGCTACATGCAGGAGAAGCATGCATGCTCCACCTGGAAGACAAAGTGCAATATCCTGGCCTCAGGAAAAAGGAATGGTCTGCTAACTTTCTTGTATGTATCACTGTGTTTTACATTAACACAGCAGATTAGAACAACCCACATTTAGGGGCTTCTGTGAAGTCTGTTTTCATAAAGAAGTCTTACACATATATTGCCATTAAACAGTACTCCCCCCACTTTCTGCAGTTTCAATTTCCACAGTTGTAGTTACCTGAGGTCAACCACGGTTCGAAAATAGGGGAGTACAATACATAAAGATATTTTGAGAGTGAGAGAGAAAGAGACCACAATAACGTACCTTTTACTACACCATATCATTATAATTGCTCCATTTTTATTAACTGTTATTCATCCCTTACTGTGCTTAATTTATAAGTTAAAGTTTATCATATGCACACACATATGTAGGCTTCCGCACTATCCGTGGATTCAAGCATCTACTGGGGGTCTTTGAACACACCCGCACAGGTAATGGAAACACCCACGGTGCCCTATGAAGGCAAACACAGCCCTGTCAGCTAATACACCACTGGCTACCTTGCTTGTCGGCAGTGCTGTCCCGCTATGAATATCTCCTCCCAAACCAAAAGTTGTCTCCTGGACAATTCTGTTGGGATAAAAAAAAGAAACACAGAATTAACAACTTTCAAATGACAAGGCACAGTCTCTTCTTAATAATACAGAAGGAACAGTTTAGCTTACTATCTCAATGTTCAGGATCTTTAAGAAATCGCTTTATTTTCAGTAAAAGAACTTATAGAACAAAAAAACCATTAATTTTATAAACTTTTTTTTACTGGTGTATACTGAATACTCTCAGGATGTTTTTTAAACTATAAATAAAAAGGAACTGACTATAAAGAAAAAAGGTAATTTCACTACGTAAATCTATCTAGGCTGCAGATGGCACATAAATGAAGTGTAGAAGATTGAGGAGCCCATGACCCTATTCATGGGCACAGGGAAGGGGATGGTGACCACACAGGTGGCAAGGCACAGGGCTGAGCTTTCGTCCTGTTTGAAAGCCAGTCTGATGATTTTTTCCTAAATCACATGGATATCACTACTTACGCTACAAATTAAAAATGGGAAATTGTTGATAATGTTAGTAAATCAAATCAAGAGTTATCCTAGTTTAAACAGATTCTTCAAATATTTCAACATATTAAATATCAAAATTTCTAAACACATCATTATGAAAAATTAACTCGGAATATAAACAAAACCTCATCTTGAAGAGTCTAATAAGCTACAGTGGCTACATTCTTGGCACAAATGTAAGAAAGACGTGTGCACCCCACTGGCCCAGCTCATCAGAGACCTAACCCAAGAAGACAAGAGCCTAAACACAGGGAAACCAACGGAGATGGATCAGTAGTTAC
Source organism: Avahi laniger (assembly GCA_963575035.1). Lineage (NCBI taxonomy): Eukaryota > Metazoa > Chordata > Mammalia > Primates > Indriidae > Avahi > Avahi laniger. The sequence continues at coordinate 12,553 of CAUYSK010077775.1, read as the reverse complement.
ATTTCCTGGATTTCTGCACAAGATGATCAGAAAGAATGAAATTTCTTTTGTTACAATATTTGAAACATGTATGTTCGAATTTCAAAGCGCCATGGAAACTTGAAACTTTCACTTAAGCTCAATCTATAGAATGAAATAAGGAAGTAATACAGAAGTTCAAAACAATTTTCCAAATTATAAAAGCAAGTACAAATTCCTCCTCTACCTCATGACTAAGAAAGTAAAAGCATCATATAATACAAAATAATACCATGCTTTTACTAAAGGCTAAATGATCATTACCTTTCTGCACACAACTTTAGACAACACATCACCAAGTTTTGTGAAATTAAACAGTCATCACCTATCAGCCAGATATTCATAGAAACAGAAATGTTCCACAGCTTCCCATCAGTTTGAATGGGAGATTCAGCTCAGCTCTCTGACAATGGGAGTAAGAACAATGACAGTCCACCTCCTCTGCCACCTACTAAAGCTACACGTATGCACTATTCACTCTCCACTTCCTCTTATGGGTAGTATCTGAGTATAATCAAAGCCTTCTTGATTCCATTTACAATTATCACCCTAGAATAACAAATTTATAATAACATGCATAAGACTTTAATTTTTTCCCCCAAAGCTATCTCTCTCAAGCTTTAACATGGCCCATTCATACTGTATCTGGGTGTGTTGACAAGTCCAAAGTGACTTTATACACGACTTCGATATTTCTGAATTATGATCTTTGACTGTAGCAATTATTTCTCACTCATCTTGGCACTCGGCACAGTAACGACATATGACATGGTGCCCAATAAGTAAATTAATGAGTCTGTGTATCATCAGAAGATCCTAGAATTCCCAACTGATTATCAATACTAAACTCTGCTGCTTGCTTGTAACCATCAGTAAGGATTTAAGGATAAACTCTGAAATCTGCACTTGAGAGTCCGCGGGTTATTATGAGTTACCCAGAAAGTTTTGTAATAGTTTGACATTAGAGCAAAATTAATGTTCATTAAAAAAAAGAGTCCTTTCTAATTTATAGATGATATATTTAACCACTAAACAGTTTTCATCATTTTTACCAGAAAAACATATAATGATAAAAAAATTTCAGAGCATATTTTCCTCATTGAAATCTAAGCCATATTCTTAAATGATCTTTGCCTCTGCCCAGAGATATGGGAAGAAGAAATAACTGCAGGCCTTTGAAGCAGGAACCATACGGCAAAAATACAGGAGATAGTCTCACACAGAAAAAAGACATTACCAAGCAAAACTGAAGAGCCCAATAGGTGTGAGACACAGGCTGCTCCTAGAACTGTGTGTATACACAGCAGTAGACATAGACGCCACACTACTACTAGGCTGGGCGTGGTGGCTCATGCCTGTAATCCTAGCACTCTGGGAGGCTGAGGCAGGAGGATGGCTTGAGGAGTTCAGGACCAGCCTCACCAAAAGCAAGACCCCATCTCTACTAAAAAAAAAAAGGAAATAGAAAAAATTAGCCAGGCAACTAAAAATAGAAACAAAAAAATTAGCCGAGCATGGTGGCGTGCACCTGTAGTCCCAGCTACTGGGGAGGCTGAGGCAGGAGGATCACTTGCGCCCAGGAGTTTGAGGTTGCTGTGAGCCAGGCTGATGCAATGGCACTCTAGCCTGGGCGACGGAGTGAGACTCTGTCTCAAAACAACAACAACAAAAAATACCTACTACTAAGTAATAAACATCACAATAAATATACTAAAACTCAAAAATGAAGCATATTTATAGACAGGAGGCAATAACTGTAGGTACTGTTGAAAAACAATATGCAACACAACAGAAGACAATTTTCACACAATAATCTCTTTGGCCAAACTTCGGGGAGCCTTAAAATAAATGGGAAGTAAAGGTACACCCTCTCTAGATGTCTGATGCTCAAGGAAAGGAACAGAGCCAAAGAAAATCTGTTGATTAAAATGGAAAACATTTGAGCATGAGAATGTGACTCTCTGAAGAAAAGAGTCTATGTAAAGCTAATGACATGAGATAGGAACTGGGGAAATGGCTGATAAATGAAAAATATCACCTCAAGAACAGAATATTTAAAAAGCTGGAAGGGTGAGTTTAGATACATATTCAATTTTAAGACAAAGGAGTTAGAAAGAAATGGATTTTCTTGGGAAGCAGACAGGAAAGGCATTTGCTGGTTTTCTCTGGGAAGTAAGAAGTATGATCATTTGCTGAGACTTGGAGCTCAAGGTGAGGCGAGGCTGGAACAGTTCTTAAACAGCCCATGAACTTTACAAATATCCCACTGTCTGAACAAAGTGATTATCTTGGAGAAAAACATTAGTTCTAAGCCACACCTGGCCCAAAGCATAAGCTCCGGGCAGCCAGCCAGCAGTATACCATGAAACAAAGCAATGAGGACAGCAACGCACTGAAGACCACCAACACGCTGGCTGATGTGTGTGCTCTTCAGGCAGAAAGCTCACGCTGCAGGGGACTTTTTGGTTGCTTTAAACAGCATGAGGGAAGAGCTACCGCAGCTGTTCTCCCAAGATCAATACCCTGTCAACTGCAAAAGAAATAATAAAGTAGCAAAACAGTATATTATGTCTTTAAAACTATTATCACCAAAAGAGAAGTCACACTCCCTCCCCACAAAGTTTTACTAGATGGCCATTAAGAAAGGATTTTTTCCCCCTGTAACAGGCCCGTGATGCAAGTCCTCAGAAAATCACTGGGTGGCGCTAAGACATTCTGAATTCCTTAAGAGATTTCAACGTGTTTCTGTATCAGCCATAGGGGGAAAAAAAACCTCAATACAAAATTTAAAAATCTTAGTTACATAAGATAATTACATAGACCACTATAATGTTTCGCAAAGGAATAAGTATTGTTTTAGTATATTGGCTAAAAAAACAAAATTTAAATATAAATAATTTAAAACCAATCAGAACTTCCAATTTTAAGATGAAATTAAGACCTTCCTGTCTTCTTTCAACACCAACCAAAATTAACAAGAACCAGAATCACAAACCCCACTAAGATTTTCTTAAAAAATGAAAGAAAATAAAAAATAAAAAGCCAAGTCATCTATGTGCAATTCAAATTACCTTAAGCACAATCAAAACACTACATCCTAAGGCTGATCTCTAATATTTACCCAGGTTTATGTCTCGGGCCCTTCACCATCAGGCCTCCATCCACAGATCTTTTTGCAAGAGCATGATCCTGGCTGGGGTCCACGAACTTAAACACATGTGATGCCCCAAACTGCACTTTCATGCCACTCTGCAGCATGGTGGTCTCCGAGATACGCTGGCCCTCCACGTAGGTCTCTGCGTCCACACTTCTAGGAGTCACAGTGACCACTCCATCCATGTTGGTGAGGTCACAGTGATGGGGCTGAATTCCTGGGCCAAACAACTGAGAACAGAAAGACACCCAAGAGACTCAATCATGAAGTACATAGTAGTTAAAAACAGAATTTCAAAACTGAACGACAGCCCTTTCATGATAAATGTAATCTATTAAGCTCTGGATTTTTAGTGTTTTTTAAAGTGGATTTTCCCCAGTAGTATAATTAAACACTGTCAAAACAGACCTTTTATTTTTAGCATCTAGTAACTTGATTTAAGGCATATTATAACTTTGCATTAAAAAGCATACAGTCATCTTAACATTCATTCAATAATTAATGGACAAATCTATATAGATCATTATGATTTAAAATTCCTATCTGGCCAGGCTCATGCTTGTAATCCCAGCACTTTGGGAGGTCAAAGCAGGAGAATCACTTGAGGCCAGGAGTTCAAGACCAGCCTGGGCAACATAGTGAGACCTCATCTGTACAAAATATTTTTTTAAAAAAAGATTAGCCAGGTGTGGTGGCACATGCCTGTAGTCCCAGCTACTCTGGTGGCTGAGGCAGGAGGATCGCTTGAGCCTGGGAGTTGGAGGTTACAATGAGCTATGACTGTACCACTGTACACTCCAGGCTGGACTATTGAGCAAGATCCTGTCTCAGAAAACAAACAAAAAATTCCCATCTATTTTTTTTTTTTTTTTACTGCCGTGCTAAGAATGAAGGAATGGTAGAACTGAAAATGACACTAACAATCTGAAGCCATCATTTTACAACTGAGAAACAAGAAGTACAAGGAGGATTTGCTCGAGTTCAACTTCAAAGAAGTGATAAATCCTGACCTCACTTAGTCAAAGAATGTGTTAAAAATTCTGTTTTAAGTAGTGAAAAACTGTGTTCATCTAGTATTTTAACTAGAATTTATTGAATGCCTATTGCTATGTGTGCCAGACCCAATGATGGGCACTTTTGCATAGGTTACCTCCTTTAATCATGACACAGTCCTCTAAAATCACCACCATCATCTTTTAGAGCAGGGGTCCCCAACCTATGCTGAGTTGTATAATTATTTCATCATATATTACAATGTAATAATAATAAAGTGCACAATAAATGTAATGCACTTGAATCATCCTAAAACCATCCCCCCTGCTCCCCAGTCGCTAGAAAAATGGTTCTCCATGAAAATGGTCCCTGGTGCCAAAAAGCTTGGAGATGGCTGTTAGAGAGAAGCAAGCAGTCTCAGGGGAATGCCAGCCCCAGTTTTGGGAGATGTCACTTAACATAAACTCATACCCTGCTCTTTTCACACTAAAGCAGAGAAAAGTGACCCAGAGTTGACAAATGATGTATCTTTAAATGCAAAATGTGCCATTTTCATTCCTTCACTGGTCACCACGTGGTGGCTCTGTACTACGCACTGCGCCTGAGCGACAGCAGCAAGCTCAGCCCTGCGCTACAACTGCCCACCTGGATAGAGGTGTCATCCAACTTTTCCGTCCCAACTTCAGTCACACTTAACTGAAGGCGGTAAAGCTTTGGCTTATCTCTGGAGTCGGAACCATCTGTGAGAAGAGAAGGAAGACAGTTCCATTTGCAAAGTCTAATGTTCTTGTCAGATTATTTGAAATAAAAAGTTATCTATCTTAGAAATTACTGTTCTCACTTCTCAGGATTTCTTTTCAAAGAATTCTCTAAACATATAGCACAATTTAACAAACTGGATATAGAAGATTCAAATTAAGAAATACATCAACTTTTTTCAACATAAAGTATTAACACTATCGTTAATTTCAATGATCTTATTACACAAAAAGAAATTTTCTCTAACACACTGCCCTGGAATTTTGCTGATTATTCTGCAGAGCAATCGTATTAGCAAAATGAAGATCCAAAGACACACAGGCCTTCACCTGAGGCCAGATCTTTCCAGAGGTAAGCTTCCGCCCTCACAGTACGCAGCAGGGCTGATGAGCTGAACTGCCCACAGAGATTTTAAACATACAATCTTTGTAGACTTCTGGGATCAAAATCCTTGAGGATGAAGCCTAAGAATGTGTCTTCTGAATAAGCTCCCCAAGTCATTCCAATGCCCACTGCTGATTCAGAATGGCTGTTAAACGGCTTGGATCCCTGGAGCGGAGCCAGGGTGAAGAGTGGAAAAGAAGACTAGATTTCCGATCATTTTATGCCTTCGTGAACTGTTGGGATTTTTAATTTCCATGAGCATGAGTTTCTATGAGGGGGAGGGGAAGAAGAGGAGGAGGAGGAAGAGGAAGCAGTCCTGCCAAGACCTCTAGTCCTGTTTTACAACCAGACATGTTTACTCATTTCTCTACCTACTATATCCCAGCTAATCAAGATGTCAACTGAAGGCTTATTCTGATTTCAGAGTTGTTAACATATAGGAAAATGTGCCTCAAAGAATTCATGAATTATGATACAATTTCAAAGTTCAACATTTGTACCACAGCCATGACAGTCAGTCTAGCACTGCAAATATACCAAGTGAAGCTTCCTTCAAAGGCTGCATGAAGTCTCCCTGACCTACTTCACAACTGCCTTGTAACACTTGAGTCAGTGGCCAGATAAAATCTCTAGTCACTGGGATTAGGAAAGTAAGCTTTGAGAGCTTCAGAAGTTAAAGTTTAGAGGGTATGAGTGTACATGCAGAGTTTCAGCCTGCTCAAATCTCTTAGCGGTGGTGTGATCTGAACTCTCAGACACCCTGAATATATAGCTTCTATAAGAAGTGATGTTAAGTTTAGGGTACACAAAATCACATTCAATGACAAAATTTTCTATTTCTAAAATATTTCGGAAATCTGTGACATCTGGGTGAAGGTAAAACAAGACTGAAGTATGTGAGAGACACCAATACCTAATACACATTTAAAAACTGATTCATCATTTGTGTCGCTTCACATCATGCTGGAATATTTAATGTTCAACTCCAACTGTTCTAATAAAGTCCTGATCAGAACAAACCACAAAATCATCCATTCTCCTGGACATAGGCAGTTTCCTTCCAGACCTGCTGAGTCCAAATCCCCCAGGAACATTTACTATTTTGTTTTAAATGCCATCGGCAGTTTCAATGAACACCCCTGGTAAAGAAACGTGTTCCTCTTCTGTCCTGCCCTGTCTACATTTTCATAGTAATGCCACTAATCGCATTTGAAGATGACTTCTATTCCTCCTCTCCCTCCTCTCCCAGCTCCCTGGTGGCTAGGCTTTAAAACAATCTCCTTATCCCGGCACTGAACACTCAGCATATGGGCCGCAGTATGTAATCAATAAAGACTTAGTGTGTTAACAGTAAATAATTACACTAAAAATGAAGAAAACGGAGTAACACAATATAGTCACACAGAAATTACACAAATTATAAAGAAGCAAAAGGAACAAGTAATCATGTATGAAACAAGAACAATCATTTCAATGCAAAGTTAAAAATATAAGAACATGAAAAATAATGTCTGTTTAGGGATAAAAGAAAAATTCATTCACATTTTTCTGAATTGTGAATGCTTCTGAAAGGTGTCTTGTGAGACAACAAAGGGAGGTCACACGCCATCCCACCCTGACCGATTCAGAGACACACAGAGAAGGGAAGAGATGCCAGCTGCTTCCCCAGCCTCTCCTTCTTACCACCTCTGTGATGGCAGGAACCCACCAGCAGAGAGGTCAGACATAACTCCCTTCCCAGTCTCGTTTCTTACCACTTCACGGCAACAAGAGAAAACCACAGTAAGCCTTCACAGATTCTGAGAACCTAAGTGGTGACCACAGGATTTAGCAGGTAGAATGGTGTGTGGTATGTGCTGGGGGGAAAGGAGAATGTAGTAGTCCACTTTCTTCTCCTCCTTGAAAGTAGGATTACAGGCAGCAGCAAACACATAAAACTGTTGGCTGAACAAAAATTCCGGATTCTCTCCCCTTCCTCAAAAAGTATTCTACAAACAGTTCTTTCCAAAGTGCCCGAGTATCTTTCCACACCGTCGGTAACTTTAATAAATCGGGAGTACATTTAAAGGCAGAGACAAATCTGAGCAACCCCAGCATATACAATCGTGCTTCTACCAGAACATTTTCTTTAATATTCTAAATATGAAGGGAAATAGATCAGTTGAACAGAGCCCAAGGAGAACTTTTAAACAGCACTTTGTCTTTACTCCGCAATTCTATACAGCCAATGCTGCGTTTGCCTTCAGTTGCTTCCCAGGGTGAACCTGGGGAAACAAAGAAGCAAAATAAGCTTCCAGTAAATGAAATAAATTCTGGATATGGAACGCTTACTAGGTACAAACAAAATAACAGGACATTACATTTCCTAAAATAGGTTATTTACACCAACTAAACAACTGATACGTAAAATAGTCAGTGAACATTATTTTGCCCACGAGGTTCTGTTAGTGCTCCAGTTACAAAAGCAGCATAAGCATAGTGTTACCTTCGTAAGTGTGATAGTCGTAGCAGGCAAAGTGATTCCCCCTCCCTGGGGTTAAGACACACGCCAGGACCCAGGTGACGGCGGCACCAGCAGGACAGAGACCACGCAGAACACGCGAAGAGGGAAGGAGGAGAAGAGACGCACAGGGTGAACTTTAGTGAGACACGTTTCAAAGGAAGAAAAGGCACATTTTACCCGCCAGCTTTCAAAGCTGTGGACAAGACTATGCTAGTGGTCCAGTCAGGGTTTTAGAAACCATACAGATTGTTAAGGGAAACAGCAGGACAACAGGTGAGTCGCCGAGCAGCAGGGACAGCAACAGTGAGCTAATCATAGAGAAGGCCACCACCCCACTTGGCTTATGTCTTCTGCTTTAAGAACACATTCAAATCCAAAGCAAAGAACAAAATTACATATTTATTCCCCATGCCTCCAGAAGACAATGTGTGCACACATGCACATCTCAAAGCCTCCTGCCCACATGCAGCAGACAGACCTCAAAACTGAGGACAGATGCTTGGCCAACACTATGTCCAGTGGAAATACGGTATTTACCCATTCACAACAAATCATTATGCATGAACATTATTCTCTCATCAATGGAAAATATATCAATTTCATTCAGCATGCTGTGAGCAACTGATAATAATGAAAGCCTAAAAAGACATCATGACCTAGTCACAGAACACGGCTTTGGTGCAAGAAAGAGCCTGGCCTAGCAGTCAGGCCCGCCACCAACCTCTAGTTCACCCTAAGACAGCAGTAACACACCCGAACTTCAGGCATCTGTGGAACAGTAAATAAAGCTATCCCGCAGGTGGCCCACAGCACTCAGGAGGGAAGTCTGGACTAGAGACAGTCACTCGACACATGGTACTGCGATTACCTCCTGGTGGGTGAGTTACCTAAGGGCCGGAATAATCTTACCACCTCTGTATCCCCTGTTTTGCCTAAAGGTAGCAGAGTACCTTGAGGAAAGCACTGTATTAATAAGCATGTATTATACGTTGCTGCCAGTATTTGGCAGAAAGTAGTACAGAATATCTACAATCTATTATCTTCTCACACCTACAAAAAACTTCCATGTATTTCTACAAGTATGAAATAATCAAAATAACAATTCTCACTAGAACATAAATTCCCAAGGTTTTGTTGGTGCTCTATCCCCAAGGCACCGAAGGGTGTATTACAAATAGTAAGTATTCAATAAATACTTACCAAATCAATGAATGGATGAACGGTCATCCTCTCTCTGCTATCCACCAAAATAAACTTCCTATTACTCATTTGAAAATTATTTTGTTGGCTACTATTTATCAATTTCTCTGAGAGTTAATACCTTTCAATTCTCAAAAATATGGATTTGGAGTAAACAATTGTTAGTTTCCAGCATTTAATGTAAAAATTTTAAAGGGCAGACTCAATGCCCAAAAAAGATCCTAAAAAATTTTTAATTCAAAAACAAACAGCTGCCTCACTGTTGCCATCCATCACCTCAGATGACCAAGTACCAGTGATCTCTCAGACAGACACTGCGGACACACAGCAACAATATTAGGACATGTTCCCAAACTTCAAGTGAACTTTCCAGCCAGAGAACTGAGGGACAAAGCAATACTAATATATTCCTCGCAAATAGCTAATAAATTAAAAAAAGTCCTTGAACATAAGTAAGTATAAAAACCACCGTCTAAAGCCACACTGCCACCAACTGCAAATCAGAGTACTACCAAAACACCATCGTCACTTCCTGTATCAAGACGCCCTAGCTGTACCATGAGACTCCTAGACAACAAATACCATATCTAATCACTACTTGAGTATAACTTAGCTATAAGAAACTAAATGAACCCTGTAAATAAAAATAAATGCTCAAAAAAAAGGAAAAAACATCATTCATGCCTATGCAACCATATTTTATCTGCATAACTGGTTCATTTTTCTAATTTTTTTATGATTACTAATTGAGCTTTATTCAAATGCAGTTTGGAAAGGAGCATAATACTCTGATTCTCAGAGTATTTTACAATGTGGGTCATGCAGCACTATTTTAAGAAATGACATAATTTTAGCTGAATGATAAGTATGTCATATATAGCACACACATACACAAATACATAGAGTACGCAGGGATGTCTATGTATATAAATAAAACATTTCTTTAAGAACATCAGTGGATTTCTCTACCTGATGGCTAAGCTGAGACAATAGCTTTAGCTTTTGAGAGTTCTAAAAACAAAATATTTAGAGGACTAATATAAACAGTTATTTTATAATCAAATAGCCTTCCACTCATTCAGATGGATTTCTTAGATGTACTATAAAATTTATTCTTTTTAGACATCGTTCATACAGTATAAACAACAGTATGATTTTACACACATACACATTCACACACACATGCACCTCTACTAAATCTGTCCTAGGAGGGGGTAAATTTCAGTTTGTCATTTTTAGTACATTAATTATTTTACTAAAGTTATCTTGGGAAAATTTTTTTTAAAGTGAAAGGATCATTTTAAACTCTCCTAAAACCCTCTATACAGTATTTTAATTTTGTTTCTTACTACTCATTTTTGTCCACGTGAACTTTATTTTTGTGCATAAATGTACATGTTCTATAACCTTTAGTTTTTCTTTAAATGTCATCTTATGAGGGTTACCTTTATTTAAAAAAATGGTCTAAAAACGTTAAGTCAGACAATAGAAAGGCCAACTAAACAAGATGCATTAAAAAGTACAAGCATTTACAGCTAAAAAACGCATATTATTATATTTCCCAGTATGACCAGCTTTCTCACCTGGGCTTAACTCCACTAAATACGGCAGTTTTTCGGGGGGAAGGGCAGAGCCATAGCCAGCAGCATCAGCTCTCTCCTTCCCCTTCAATGGCTTCCCTTCCAGATGTTTCTTTGTTTTCTTTGGGATGTAGTCTGGTGGCCGCCTCTTCAACTGAAAGACTAAAATCCCTAGAACAGTAACGTTGGAAACCATCAGCCAGACTCAGGCTGGCCTGGATGGGCAGGTGCTGGCAGTCTACTACTCAAAAGAGTTACAAACAAGACCATCTGCCAGGGAATCACTGAGCCAGAGCTTACCCAATTTATACTTTTACTCAATAGAGGAAATATTAGTCTCTTGGTGTGTTCTGAAAAGCTCTAGCAAGTAATTTTCAAAGATTATTTTAAATTACCCAAGGACATCATATGCTTGAAAAACAACACAATACCGGTCTAAGAATAAATGAATGCTTATATTGGTAAACAACCTTATGATCAATAAACATATTCATACACACATTTATTTGCACATTCACACAAACATTATCTATATAAAAATATATATAATACATTTTAGTTGATCTGATTTTTATTTAATTCCACTAAATTAACCCAGAATTCAAGACAATTGGACTTTAATTTTAATAAAGTTTAACTTTATACCTTTTAGAAAAAGAACTAAGTAAGTGTTTCAAAGAGGCTAGAAATTTGCTTGCCTGCTAAAATTTTGGGGGGGTACTTTAAAACTACCAACTTGCATGCAACATTGACATGATTAATCGGTAATAAATGTCATGTCTTTATTAACGCAAAGGTTTTCTACTGAGCAACAGTTAACTTGTAACAGTGATCTTTCACTTCTTGATGTAATGCTAATATTCCAGTTTTTTCATGAGATGTGCTATTCACCTGCAGTATTAGCATTTGTTTAAGTTCTAGTATAAGACTCAGACAAGCTGAGTTTTGCCTCCAGGAAGTAGGCAAAAAGCTGTACAGCAAACAGTCATTAAAAAATATTTGTGTACACATGTCCTAAATCATCTGATAAGCTGAACAATTGGTATATCTCACAGAAATCTGATGTAAGTAATCCTTTAACAAATAAGATTACTTTTTACCTTTGTCACTGGGCCATTCCCTGAAGATTTGTAAAGGACACTCATCATCATCAAGAATAATTTCTTTAGCACCTTTCTCATCAGAATGCTGGGCTCCAGGAGGAAGCATCACCTAAAAGAGAAAATAATTAACTGTAAATATACCTAAGAAGTAAATTAGGAAGTATTTGAATCAAAAAGTCACCGTAGAATTAAATTGTTTGAGCACTATAAATTCTCACACATCATCAAAATAATCATCAATGAACGTGAAGGAAAATAATTTATAATAAAAAGCTAAGCCAGTTGATTTGGTAGTTTTTATTAACATATACCTGGCCCCTACAAAGAACTAGTGTGTGTTGTTTTTTTAAATAACTTTTTATATGGAAAGACTGTACATAAAGGTTAACTTCTAAGTAACCTCTTGAGGAAAGACAACTTCATTATTGCAAATTTCAATCTCTCTAATCCCTAACCCACCTTTTCACATTCAAACAATGGTTTTTAGGTAGGTTCACACAAAATGAGATCCTCCAGAATAACTACCACACAACAAATCAGAATAGTTCTCTTTTTCTTGTAAATAACCTGCCTTTATGTGTAAATTTTAAATAGGCCATTTAGGTATATTACAGGATTTTTTTATTACAGGATATTTTTTTATTACAGGATATTACAAATTTTTTTAAGCAACTATTTTAAGAAACCATGTTCGCTGTGCTCTTAAAAATTTATAATGGGCCGGGCGCGGTGGCTCACGCCTGTAATCCTAGCTCTCTGGGAGGCCAAGGCGGGCGGATTGTTTGAGCTCAGGAGTTCGAAACCAGCCTGAGCAAGAGCGAGACCCCGTCTCTACTAAAAATAGAAAGAAATTAATTGG
>CAUYSK010077774.1:0-35225 GCA_963575035.1 Avahi laniger | reverse complement strand
TAATTAAAGAGCTTATGCACAGCAAAGGAAATAATCAAAAGAGTGAATAGATGAACTACGTAGTGGTTGTTTTTCCATTCTTGTGATACTTCACTTAGTAGAATGGGCTCCAGCTCTATCTAGAATAATACAAGAGATGCTGGATCACTATTGTTTTTTGTGGCTGAGTAGAACTCCATGGTATACATATATCACATTTTATTAATCCTTACACTCGTGTATAAGAAAGAAAGAAAGAGAGAGAGAGAGAGAGAGAGAGAGAGAGAAAGAAGGAAAGGGAAAACAAAAAACAAACAAGCAGAGATTTGAGAAACTGATAGCCACATTTATGGATATATTTCCTAGAATTTAGCATCCCCATTATGGTAAGTAAAGGAGGTGGTCCTTTACTATATGCAATCTGAAAGGCACTGCTATAAGAATACACTTTCTTCAAAATATTTTTCCCTCCAGTCTGTCTGCTTCAGTGTATATACTGAAGGTCACCACTTTGGGTCAATGCCTAGTCCTAAACCCTGGAATTCAGACATCCCTGGGTAAGTTAATATTAACCTAACATTAGTCATTAACACCTTAAAGTGAATTTAGTTGATAAAATTATTGCCTAGAAGAGCAAGGGAATGGGGCAGAAGACAAAACATAGCGATAGGGTTGAGGGAATGGATAAAGTAAATCAGAGCACTGAATACAAATCTAGAAGGGCAGGCCTGGAGAGAAGGGGTGACTTTAGCTAAGCACATAAGAGCCCTGAATACTTGTCCACTCCCTGAATGATGTAAATTGGTTGCCTAACAAATAGGCTCTACCCTCAACCATTCCATTAAGAAAGTCAATAATCTGGAAATATTTCACTTCCCCTTTAAAAAAAGATATGTTTATAATGAAATCAATATGTCAATAAAATTAAATCAGTGGTCTCCCAAAGTGACCTAAAAAGTGTAATTTATGCTAATCTAGAAAATAACAAGCACATATAGTACAGACAAGACTCTCCCATTACAAGTACCCACAGTTGGTTCACAATTCCACAAAATTATTACTTGCAATCCTATTACAACAGTAAATTATAGTTGAATACAATTCAATTTAAAGCAAACAGACCAGACACAGTTACATTACCCTTTTAAAGACACAATATAACACTCATTTAAAACTTATTTAACACATCAAAACATGTACCTTACAATGAATAATTAGGAGATACATAGATACACTGTTATAGCAGCACGAAGTCAATTTTCTAATAAGGTATTATTGTAATAACAAAGTACAAGCAAACTCAACACTTGTCCAGAGAAAACTTTAGAAAACTTTCCATTAATCTTATTAGAAATCATTTTGATTTCAACAGTTTTCCCTCAAACATATTAGTATCATAACTATGTGCCTAAAACAACCCCCTCCCTCTAAATATGATATAGCCCTTGATTGGCTTCTACAATTCCTTCCAATGAGAAGTAGAATGTGTCTTCATTATATAGCACACAGATTTTATTTAAGTAGAGCGTTCTTTAAAATTAGAGCTTTTTGCTAAAACATGTTTCAAAGTATTCTAATACTTACAACCTCAGGTTTAACTAGTACTCCTACCTAGGTCTGTTTCCCACATAATAGTACCAAACAGGTAGCACACAAGACATTGAATGTGGGTGTCCAAGGCTGACAAAATTGATCTTCTGCATTTTTCTCAAAAAGTGAAAGAATTGCCTACCCCAGCTGCTAGGAAGTAGGCTATGCAGGTTTCTCAATGGTATGACTGGGGAAAAGCTGAACCAAAATCAACACAGACTCGAAGGTCCATGTGATTGACTACAATGATGGGGCAATGGGATTGTATTTGCAATTATGGGACAGCGAGACCTACCCTAATTTGTGTTAGGTGGCTTGACAGTCTAAGCCAGGTGACCCTAGCTTAGATTAAGAAATATAATGTGATGAAGACCTTAACAGGATTATCCAATTTTGCTTCATCTTTCCACTCTGAACTAAGCTTAGTGATTTATTAGTGCACTACTTCTTCCATAGGCTCAGAAAGTGCAGTAACCTGTCAGAGTTACTTCATTGTTACTGTAGAAGCATTGTGGAAACTCCCTCTATTAGGCATGTCCGTACATCTCCACAGGTGAAAATAGTTTAAGAACTGTGATTGTCACCTATCTGCTTTGTTCTGGGCCTGCAGGTTATTTGGGCCACTTTGTATGGGCTTTGGCAAACTATCTGCCCTGGGTAGATAAAATATGACATCTTATATGGTCACAGAGGATTATGGTATGTAAATCTGTGTATTGTTCTTAGTTTGAAGATACCAGAGGCCTGAGTTCAGATTTTCATGCTATGAATAGGTAATGGCACTGAGATGAAGAAAATAGCTAATTGAGTCTTCAAACCCTGAAGTGTAATCACACATGGGAGATATAATAAAAATGATCCTATTTTTATAACATTTTGTTTGCTTAGTATAGTATACTTTCTATCCTACTAAACATACAACCAAACATATGAAATTGGAATGTAAACTGTGATAAATAGACATCTACATTTCCTCTGAATACAGACTCAGTGTCTGCTGTAAGAAAAATAAGTGCTTATGGTGGCCCCAAGCTGCTAATCTCTCTGTGCCTTAGGTTCACAGATAAAACTGCTGACTCTAGTTGAGAGCATATACATATAGGGTATCATTGAAATTTTACAGTTTAAGTCTTAAAGACTTGATGACAAATTACTAATGGACATGTCAACATCAATGATGGTGGAGCATAATGCTCCAAATATCTGAAAATGTTATGAAAATGTGAATTCTCCACATAGGTAAGACAGACCATAACTGAAAAGTTGTGAATGCTTCCCATGAGTACTTCGCTGTGGCTCAGGGTATTGCAAATGTTTCTGATGTATTTGCATTTCAGGCCTCATTCAGGGTTTTTTTCAGCATAATTCAGTTGCCATGGCAGAAGTGGTATGGTTACACACAAAAGATTTTGCATGGAGTTGTATGCTATCATGCAAATCTTGCCTTGAAAGCCGTCTTCTGAACTCATTGGTAGTAAAGTAGTATATGACCGGGTCAAGACAGGAATTCAGACTAGCAAGACACAGGGCCACAGAATGAAATATCAGAATCACCCTTCTGGCTAGGCAGCTTTTAATTTCATTGGACTTGACCAGAAAATCTAAAGGAAAACTGAAGTGATAAGGTGCAAAACAAATTAGGAATACCCCCGCACAGGTTAGAATCATCTTCAAGGCTTTCTTTTTCTCTCCAAGATCTTGGGCCATAGGATATTTATCTTGCAGTGATAGAACTGTCTTCCAGGTACAATATAGAACAATCAATAGAGGAGTTACAAACCCAATCAACTCTCCAACAGTCATGATGGCAACAGACTGGGCCAGATTGACATTTCTGGTAGGTAGATCCACAAAGCATTTGGTTCTGTTTCCAGGAGTGTCGTCATTGGTTCTGAGGAGAGGGAAGAGTAGACAGGCAAGGCAGATGATCAGCCATCCGGAAATGCTGATATACAGATCATATTTCTGTTTGCAGTCATGGAAACGAAAGGGGTACATGAGAAACCAAAATCGTCGCACACTGATGCAGACCAAGAAGTAGATGCTTGCATACATGTTAACATACTTCAAGTAGAAACAGAACATGCATAGGCCGGGCCCAAATGGCCAGTCATGATTTAAGTAGTAAAAGATCCTCAGTGGCAGGGAGAGAACTTGTAGTAAGTCAGCAATGGCTAAGTTTATCATAAATATCACAGCCCGTTTGGTTTCTTTCATATAACCATAAAATACCCACAAGGCTAGTATGTTCCCTATGAGACCTGGCACAAGAATGACAGTGTATGTCACTGCATAGATAAAGTACCGAAAATCTGTGCTGTCTCCATCTGGCTCGGTACATGTGTCATTAGCAGGCATGATTCTCTCTAGAGAAACTATCTTTGCCTAATGTTGGTTCAAACCCTTAATTCACGATCAACTGCAGCTCCTTCTAAAAGATGGACAATGAGTTGGAGATACTGAGTATAAAATAATCTTTCTGTGATACCTGTCTGAGCCTTTACATATGATTTAGGGACTTCTCAAAGAACTATCTGAATGTTTGAATTGGATTTTTCTACAGTAACTACATGGAAGTCTAGTGTGTAAGCACAGATTTTCCCCTATTGTTTGCTCTATTTATTATAAGGCCTTCTGGGACATTATGACAGTTAATTCTCTCCCATTTGGATCATGCCGTATAGCAGCTCCTCAAATTCCTATATGATGATAGCCATCTCTTTATAGATGTTTGGCAGATTTTTTCTTTTTTTGGCTCACATAGAAGAAAGGTTTGCTTCAGTGCGCAGTGGATCCGCCACTCTTCAGGGATGATTAACTTGGAAAGTTTTCTGGGACTTTTTCAGTTATGTGTCGAAAGCTAAAAAGTGGAAAACAAAAGCAGAGCTGCAAGTGAAAGAAAATAAGTCAATTATTGTCTGGTACACTTTTTGAACAAACAAAAAAACCTATATGAAGAAAAATATATTAGTTTGAATGAAAAATTTTTATGTGAGTGAGGGTAATTTGCTATGGTTTCTATAATGTACTTTATAATCACAGGAAAGTATAGCTAGAAAGAACCTGAGAGGTAATCTAGCCCCTTGTTATTCAAAATCCATGAACCAATGTCGCTTTGGAGCTTGTTAACAATTCAGAAGAATCCTAGGCCCTACCCCAGACCCGCTGAATAGGGATCTGCATTTTAGCAATTACCTCAGCTGATTCTTCTGCCTATTAACATTTGAGAAGCTCTGATCTAGACCATTGCTTGACAAACCTCACTGATTGTCAGACTCATCTGGGGAAGTTAAAAAATAATACAGCTTTCTGGGTAGAAATTTTGATTAAATATGTATGGGGTAGGGCCTGGAATTTTTGTTTTATTAAAAGTTCCCCATATGATTCTTATATAGCCAGCTGAGCATTTGTCCCTGAACCACCATTTGAGAGCCACTTATTTGACCCAAATCCTTCCAGGATTTCTGAAAATAAGTGGGCAACCAGCCTCTCTTTAAATGCTTCCATTTACATGGGTCATTTAGTCACCTCTTAATTATCCAAGACAACAGAATTAAATAAATCTAAGACAATAGAATTAAAACAGAGAATCAAAATCCCCAGAAAGTTGGCTCTGCTGGATCTATGACCCTTGTTCTGAGGTAAACAAATTTTAGTTTAGGGACCTGAACAGTTACCTTCAGGCTGCTGAAATCTAGAAGAACTTAACTGATTTTATAGATATGTGGGAAGAACAAAAAAGAAATCGGAATTATAAAACATTCTGCTTTGGATTATCAAATCCTTGTGGTTTGAAGTATGCTTGATTCAGCCCCTGAAGAAATTTGTTATTGTTATTATTTTTCCTCAATTGCCTGGTAAGTAAAATGGTACATTTTGTTCAAAGATATGGTGCTCGCTTTATTTAAAAGGTTTAATGAGTGGTATGAACTATGCCTTCAGGTTGAAGAGGTTAAATACTTGAGATTTCTCAGGTAAGGAAGATGTAGAAAGACGGTGCTATAAAACACAAGGAAGCACAATTATAAAGAATAACATCAATATTGAAAGATGTTTTAAAATTGAGATTGGTCAGCTCTCAAATTTAAGTACATCTTTGAAATATTTTCACAGTGATTTTGATTAGGTGACAGACAAATTTAGATGGCAGACAAAAGGTATATGAAAAGGTGCTCAGCATCACTAATCATCAAGGAAATGCAACTGAAAACCACAACGGGATATCACCTTATGCATGTTAGGATGGCTATTATTGAAATAAAAGTGATAAACAGCATTGACAATGATATGGAGAAAAGGGAATCCTTGTATATCACTGGCGGAAATATAAATCGGTGCACCCATTATGGAAAACATTATGGAGGTTCCTCAAAAACTAAAAATAGAACTACCATATGATCCAGCAATGTCACTCCTGGGTAAATTTCCAAAGGAAATGAAATCAGTGTCTCAAAGATACATCTTCGCTCCTGTGTTCATTACAGCATTGTTCACAAAAGCCAAGATATGGAAACAATCTAAGTGTCCATTGAATAATGTATGAATAAAGAAAATGAGATGTATTTGTGTACAAATATCATTCAGCCATATAAAAGAAGAAAAGCTTGCGATTTGCAGCAACATGGATGAATCTGGTGGACATTATGCTAAGTGAAATAAGCCAGTCACAGAAAGATAAATATCACATGATTTCAGTTAAATGTGGAATCTAAAATCGTTTAACTTGAAGCAGAGAGTGGACTGATGATTGTCGGGAGCTGAAGGGAGCAGGACATGGGGAGATGTTGGTCGAAGGGTACAAACTTAGTTCATCTTAGTTATAAGATGAATAAGTTTTGGAGATGTAATATACAGCATGGTTACTATAGTTAATAATCTTATATTGTTTACTTGAAATTGAGCAGATTTTATGTGTTCTCACACCACACACACACACACACACACACACACACACACACACACTCACATACATACACCGAAATGTTACCTTTCCAGGATGTTTTCCTTGATCTTCCTATTTAAAATTATGTTCTCCCCAACACTTTCCATTTCCTTTCAGTATTTATTTTATCCATATCAATCATCACTAGCATACTCTATCTTTTTTACTTATTTTTAAAATATATATTTCCCTACTAAGACATAAAGGCCATCAGGACGAGGATTCTTGTGTGTTTTCTTTACTTCCTGTATACCAGAGCCAAGAACTGTGCAAGGCACAGAGTAAGCGCTCAATATCTGTTGAATGAAATAATTTTTGAAAATAGACACTAATTGATCATAAAAATCAATATATCCCAAACAACAACAACAGAAAAAGTATTACCTCTCCCAACTTCAAACCGGATTCTATTCCAAACTTCTTCATTGTTATTAAATACACCAATATTTTCTCAGATAGCTGGTGTCAAAATTTTATAGACATTGAATCTTTCTCACTTATTCTCCACTTCCAAACAAGTTCATAATGAGAAGACATATACGATGTGAGAAATAATGTATGTTTAGGAGTCAGAAAGACCTGGGTTTAAATCCTTGGTCTTTCAATTGATAGCTGTGTGATCTTAAGTACAGTACTAAACCACTCTGGTAATTTTCTCATTGATAAAATGAAAATAATCATAGTACCTAACTACAGAGTCAATCTGATAACAGAGCTAATGTATGTAATGCAGTTAACACAGTTCCTGGTACATAGTAAGTGCTCAATAAACATTATTATAATGGATGTCATTTTCTTCAACTGTATTATTTTTTATAACCTTCCCATTTTTTATTTGCTTCGTTTCTACTCTAGTTCAGGTCCCTCTTACTTAATTTGTCTCTTTATCCCTAATTTTTTTTCCATTCTATTCATATAATGCTTTCATGATTTTCTTTTATAAGATGAGCTTTTTTAAAAGAATTAATGGCTCCTTATTTTTCACAAATCACAGATATATAGTTTAACAGTCAATGGCTTCCTTAATAACAGTGCCATCTACCTTTAGAGATTTATCTCCCACTACTCCACTGACATGCCCAGCACTCCGGCCAAACTAAGCTCCTAGTGTTCAGAGTGACTTTTTCTTTTTCACAAACAGAATTTGCTCATTCTGCTACCTCAGACCGGAATATTTTTTTTTTGCCTATCGATCTTACCTATTTGTAAAGGCTTTTCTCAAATTTCCTATTCTTCATGAAACATTTTGTGGCTGACTCAACACTGTTATGTTAGCCCCTTTCTTTGAATCCCATTTATACTTCTATTAAAGCATCTAACTTTCTATGCTTTTTAATGGAGTAATTTGTGTCTGTGTCTCTTACATATGCCATAGTCCCTCTGCCCACCCCATCCCAAATGGGCCAAAAACTCCTGGCCAGAGGCAGAATCTTATAAACCTCTGTATCCTCTGGAGCACCTAAAGCCATGCTGGGAACATGGTGGGTTCATCAAATATTTACTCAGGAAAGGTTTCTTCAGTATCTACAATTTGCAAGGCACTATGCTTGGTACTCGGAATATAGACAGTGGGGAAAAAGCACATGATCTCTGTCTTCTTGGACTTTATAGTCTAGTGAAAGAGAATAATAATTGCCATGAAGTGTGAAAAGTGTGATCATATGCAATGTACAGTGTGATCTATAACCACATAGAGGGGGACCACCTAAACTATTCAAAACATATTTTCTCATGTGAAGTGAACTTACTGTCAAGATTACCCTCATGAAATCTGCATTTTCCCTATTGGTCATTCCTTCATTATCCACATTTTAATGAATATTCACCTCTATATTTTATCCTGTAACCTTGAAATGCTCCTGAATAGAGCATCTTCCTTAAGATTCTTCTGGCTTCCTCCTCTGAAAGCTGATGATGCTTTCCCTTTGTTTAGATAACACTATTTTCCAGTAGAAAAAGCTGGCGGGATGATTGAGAAGACTTTCAATCACGGGAAAACCACAATTCTAGCTATACTATAATGAATATAACTATTCCTTTATCTAATAGTTTTGGGGACAAAAGATGAAAGGTGCATTTTTTTTTCAGAGCGTATCACTCTTCTTTGGGATTTTTCTTTCACAAGAAAGAATCCACATTTTAACAGGCACTGAAACAAACTCCAATTTTAATGAGACATTTATTTGAAGAAACATGCTAGACTCCTTAAGCAATTTCTTTTTGGTTCAGTAACCTGTCCTTCTTCAATTGTACTTACTTCCTTGGAGAGAGAAAAAAATAAGACAAAAAAGGCCTATATTTAGCTTGCTAAATTTTCAGTGATCTGCAAATCAGAAACTGCTTCATACAGAGTTTTTGTGGGAAATTATTGTTTTTATTTATGAATATATATCTGTTTATTCAAACCTGAAGCTTCACTGAATTCTATTTATATTTCAAGAGCATTTTCTAATAATGTTAGGTCTTTGATTGCTTATCCAGATAAAACCTGGTTCCAATGGATATCAAGGATAGCTTTATGTGTCATTTTACAGAGACTTTCTGTGAGTAAGCTGTTATTATTTTTGAAGATGTTAGCTGATAACACCTTAAGACTCTGCCATCAAAATGTGTATCTATGTTTTAATAAAGTAAAGTGAATTATTAAAATACTAGATTGCCAAATTACCTAATTTCTAATGGTGGTCTTTAAAGTATACAAGTGGTAAGTAGAGATGCCATTTTAGGGTAAGGAGTCCATAAATCATCCAATCACAGGCAACCACTTGCTCAATAGCCAACTTTATTTTAGAGTTCTGGTTAGGTGCACACATTAGTAAAACACAAAAAAGCAGACCTAGTACCTCAAGTGACTGCAAATTACGTATAGCTGAACAGGTGTGTGCACGTGTGCGATAGGCCCCAATTGTACCATTATGACACATGAGTAATCACAAAGGTTGAATAGAAGAGAGCAGAGTAATTCTTTCTGATTCCGATCAGTGCACATGGCAAATCTCAGGGCTTCCTTTTCATTTTTGAAAATCTTCAAAGTCAAGTAGCTTACAATCTTTCCCTGAAACCCGTCCAGCAACTACATGTCAGTAAAGTGCTAACAATATATAAGTAAGCAAACACTTTGAAAAGTCTTTACCTGGTTAATTCTCCTAAGGAATTTACCAGTTCTGCCCTACAGAATGTTCCATCAGATTTTTTTAATTATTATTTTAAAAAGGAGTGTTCTTCCTGGATGTCACATGCAATCAGTCTCCCACTTTATCTCAGCTTTGACATCTTCTATGAGTCCCCCATAGGTCAACTTCATGAAGGGATGAAACACATATGTGTGGACAGACAATGCAGTTATTGTGAGCATTGCCATTTTGCCAAGAAGTTCTTTCACTTAGCTAAGTATAAATATATCTGTAAGATCTAAAACCCATTTCCTCTTCAGCAGACGGTGCATATTGTTCCTTTGCTCTCAGAAGTACTCTTTTAATTACTTGGAGACAGCAAGAAGATCGTCACTCAGCCTCACATCATCAGTCACATTGCCTTTCCTTAGATATAGTCCTAGTTTGCAATCATTTCATATTCTGCAGAATAGAGCACACCAATTTGTACTCGGATGGGTAACCCCAGAGGCTATCCAACCTGTAATGAAAATTAATAAGTACTTTAGCCACTATCCACTTCCCTGCTCCTACCATCCATAAAAAATGTTAGGCTATTTGTTCTTACACAGCTTCCACCTTCCAGGGTATTGCTCATAGCCACATGATTTATAGGTGTCTAGTTTTATTCTTTCCCTTTTGGTTAGGCTGGATTTCTCAAAATTTGATCCCTGAGCTAACTGGAGTGCTTGTTAAAAGTGCAGATTCCCAGATGGACTGAATCTTATTTGCCAAAAGGTGGAGCCAAGGGATCTACATTTTAACAAGCTTCAGAGAGAACCAAATCGGAGAGCCTTCAAGTCTGAAGATCTTCCTTGAGTGATATACAGCAATACCAATACCAATTCAGTCATTTTGTTAAGCTCTGTAGCCAAACTAGCGTCCACTGCACTTTCCTGTCTTCATTGCCTGTGTTCTTGATTTTTCCTCTCCTTAAATTGCTTTATCTCATCTTAACCTGTTGAAATCCTGCTTATCCTCCAAGACCACTTCCACCTTCTTCATGAAGGCTCTTCGAATCTCCTGCCTAGTTGTGATCGTACCCACCTATGAACTCCCACAGTACTTTGTATCAGAAATATGCTTCTTATTCATTCCATAAAACTTTCAGCTCCTTGCCAGCAAAGACAGTGTTTTAGTGACCTTTACAATGTTCCATCCCCAAAGTGCACAGCTACTTTGCCTGTAGCAGAAACTCAATTAGCTTCAACTAAGTTTATTGAGGATCTAAACCAGCGCCTAACATAATGAAAAGATTCATTTATGTCTCATATTATGCTATGATCTTTTGTAAATAATTTAAATACAGGTCCATTTTGTTGACTGTTGTTTAACTTGTGATTGATAGTGGATCACAAACCTTCTTTAACTATACATGGTTAAATCAGTAGTGAAAGTAATAAATCTGTTTTTATGGGTACCATAAAACACTGAGCAGACAGTTTAGAATTATATGTAGCCAAACATCTATCAGAGTCTCTTGTTTTTACTACTCTGAGTGTGTGTACCCCAACTCTTAGAATACAAGCCATCATTTTACAAAGTTTCATTTTATACATGAAATTTCATGTATTTTCACTTTGTATAAATGATGAGAAGATCACAAGTTATGTTACAGTGGGAAAACTGTATGTATTTCCTGTTCTCAGTGCTGACAGGGCTGTGGGGATTTTCCTCAGCTTTTCTGAATGTTCACCTTGTGTCTCAGAGTGGACATGAACATTTGGACAAGAAAGGGGAATTTTTTTAAAGGAAAGTTATGAGCTTCCAAGCTTTCATAAAATAAACTAACGTCCAAGATAATCAGATCCTTCTGGCCTTTTTCACTTTATTTATTTATTTATTTTTTTGCAGTCCTTCTCTGACTGTTTTCTCTTTGAGAGTGTGCCCTATCCGCTGCTCTACAGGATTAATAGGCTGTGAAAACGGAGGAGTAAACCAACCTTATGGGGTCCAGTAGAAAGAGTAAGGGTAGAATGGAAAATAAAACCAGTTTCCAGGGCTTCACCCCAGAGCTGGCCATGATTTTGGGTGTAGGTGGCTACCTAGTGTGGTGTGATTTTAACAGACCGAAAAACCTTCCTTTAAGAAAAAAGAAGGAAAATAGTCTTTCCTACTTGTTCACTTGGGCTCAATCTCCTTTTTCTTTTTTTTTTTAAGTAATAGTTTTTTATTTAATCAGCATAATAATCAAAAGGCTTCAAAGCAATACAAAATGTTACATGGATGTAAGAACCTTAACCCTTTAAATCTCAGTTTTCCTAAGTAATCAAAAACCTAATGAAGACAACATAGGAACTTATCTGCATAAAACATAAAGTTTTTGTTTTTTTGTTTTTGATTTAGGATAGTAACCACAAAAGAGAAAGAAAAACCTATACTGTGACTGCTTCTCCCTATGGGAAGCCCATATAGACTACCTGGAAGTCAAATCTGATGAAAAAGTTACTTGAATTTAATCCAGACACAGGAAGAGTATGTCCAGTGTTATGAGCATATACCATATTAGAGGGAAATGTAAATAAGAAAACTAGTACCTTGAGTGGGGGAACACATGGCTCTTAGTAACAGCATGGGATAAGCCTTTTGTCCCATATAGACAGTTTAGGCTACAAATGCCAGCCTTCCATCTTTAAAGATGGGACCCAGGAGCTTAAACCTGGCAACCTTTCCTGGAGAATGTCAGTACCCCACACAAACTCAAAATTGCTGGAGCATGTGTAATAGATCCAAAAGCTTTTGCATCCTTTGTTTTCCAGCTCAGTTACTGTATTAGCTTCTTCCGATCTTGGTGATTAGAACTTTTCCTTCACAGTTACTGCTGTTTTACTTATATTTTGGAGCCATTTTCTCCACACTGCATTATCCAAAATCTATAGCGTGTTGTTTTGAAGAGCAAAAAGGTAATACAGAAGCCTCTAAACAGACACTGGGGTCTTTGGAAACTTTAGAAAGAATTCTGATGAAAAATTATCTAAAATTTAAGATTTTAAATATTAAAATACAAATGTCAAAAATGAATTGTTTACCTCTCAGTAATTACTCTAAAAAGTGCCCATGTAGTTTTCAGTAATTACCCAAAAAATGCCCATGAAACACTTTATATCCCAAGAGCTAGTCAATTACTTTAAAATATGGGCATCTCATCCTTGTATTTTAAATGACAGATAATAGATCTGTCTTTAGATTAAGCTTTGAGGGAGGTATGGGAGAGAGGTACAAGAAAGTCAACACTGCTATCCCAGATGATTGAATATAAGCCTCCTCTAATGGTACAATTTTATCTTTTGCTGGACATGTCTTAATTTCCTGAATCTTGGTTGCATGTTCCCTCTGATACTCCAAGCAAACAGGATTCTTGCTGCTTAATTCTCAATTTTATACCCCATAATGTTCTGTTACTAAATAATTTTTTAGGTAGTAGCATTATTTGCAATATTTAGTTCATTTCTGTTGACTCCTTATTTCACTCTTTATCCCCACTGCTGACAGGGCTGTGGGGATTTTTCTCAGCTTTTGTTAAAGTTCAACTTGTGTCTCAGAGCAGAAATGAATATTTGGGCAAGAAAGGGGATTTTATTTAAAGGTAAGTTATGAGCTTCTAGGTTTACATAAAATAATCTAAGGTCTAAGATAATCCACACAATTCAAGTACAATCAATACAATACAAGTAATAGAATTCAAGATGGAGTCTAACAAAGGAGGATTGGCAGGTCAATGTCTGTTTTTGTTCTTTGGCTTTAAAAACAGAAATATATTATCCATTCTTTTCCTGCAATCTGTAGTTTGAGTTAAAAAGTATCTAACAAGTCCAGGAAATCCTGTCTTCTCAATCTTTTGCAAATGTTCTTACAGAAAGACTATGAGCTCTGATTCTGGGTTAACTAAAAAAAAGAGTGGCATCTTCTACTAAAATGAATAGGCAAGCAAATAAGGAATCCCCACTGTCAAATGAAAACTTTTTGGACCTTTCCAGCATAACATCAGTAATATTCAGCAATATTTCAGACGGAAGAAAAACCATTCATATTTTATCTCTGTTTAAAACATTTTGACATGAGCAATAGCCCTACTTCCTTTTTATTATGTTAAATAGCATAACTTTCTTATTTTAGACTGACATATTTCTGCAGTTTTCTTTATCAGATACAAGTTGAAGCATCTCCTACTGTTGTGCAAAGCCCTTAAAGTGTCTACACTGCAATAGCCTAAGAAACCCTAACATTCAAATTCCTATTCTCATCTTCTAGCCTGATCTCTTATTATACCCTTTGAAATGTGCTAGTCTTCCACCATGCCGGACTGTCCTAGCATACAGCATGCACCTTGATGTCTGTCTTTGACTTTAACTTGAATATCCTTATGTTCTAGTCCCCTACCTGCACCTTCTCACCTTGATGAGTAGGAAAATCCCTGACAGGAGAATTTTGATAATCTCATTTCCTCTTCAAAGTCTTCCTTGAATTATCCAAATTGGAATTAGCCTTCCTTCCTTTGAATTCTCATAGCATATTGCTTGTACCTCTATTATAGCCTGATATGTTTCATCTTTTCTGATCGTATATTTAGTTGTCTGTACAACCACTAGATTGTAAGCTCTTTGAGAGAAGAATACATGAAATGTCCTATTCAGTTATATATTTCCCACAAGAGTTAGAATA
Source organism: Avahi laniger (assembly GCA_963575035.1). Lineage (NCBI taxonomy): Eukaryota > Metazoa > Chordata > Mammalia > Primates > Indriidae > Avahi > Avahi laniger. The sequence goes on along the minus strand of CAUYSK010077774.1, from coordinate 20,900 downwards.
GACATTTACCAAATGTCCATTAGTAGATCCTTAGGAAATATCTGTTAAATGGACAATATGCATGTCCCCATATGGTTATAGAAACATTTCTTTCAATTATCCAGTTCTGTATAATCTTTGCAGTATGGCATTTAAAGGACATTCAGGTTACAAAATATAAAAACATATTTAATAATTTCTAGCTACTGTTTTAATCATTGATATTGACTACTGAAAAGCATTTGAAGATTACAAAAGCCACCTTTTTAAAATCTTATTTTTTTAATTTCAGCATATTATGGGGGTACAAATGTTTAGGTTACATATATTGCCTTTGCCCCACCTGAGTCAGAGCTTCAAGCTTGTCCATCCCCCAGATGGCCTGCATCGCACCCATTGTGTATATACCCATCCCCTCCTCCCCCCAACCTGCCCGACACTCAATGAATGTTATTACTATATGCATACTTAAGTGTTGATCAGTTAATAGCAATTTGATGGTTATTACATGTGGTGCTTGTTTTTCCATTCCTGTGATACTTCACTTAGTAGAATGGGCTCCAGCTCTATCCAGGACAATACAAGAAGTGCTAGATCATCATTGTTTTTTGTGACTGAGTAGAACTCCATGGTATACATACATCACATTTATTAATCCACTCATGTATAAGATCTTATGTTTTTATTTACTGAGAATTACATTCAAATTTTTTTTGTTGTTGTTTAGAGACTTGTCTCCCCTCCTCCCAGTCTGCCTGACCCAAACAGGGAAATTTGCTCTTCCTTACTAGTCACTTGCCAATGGGTAAAAATAAGTGTTCTAGACACCACCTCATTAAACTTATTAGAATTTTCTACATGATTTCCAAAAAATAATCACAGTGTATTTACTTATGTGTTTGGGAAGCAAACTGAAACAACTTTAGTAACAAGAAAAAGAAAGCACTTCCTTCAGAGCAACAATGGCCACTCAAGCCCCATGTCCATTTAACCTTTAAAAAATCATTCAACTAGAAATTTACCATCTCTATCTGTAAGCCACGAACTAAGGCAGGGTACACAACTCAAAGCACACTCATTGCCGTTAAAAAAATCTCAACCCTTGTGAATACACAATACATTTAAACAGCTACATTATACTACAATCGAAGAAAGTAAAAATGAAAGCAAGTCAGGTTAAAAAAGCATCACCTCCTCTCCATACACACGTACCAAAATGGAGTGAACACTTCTTTGTGGCACTGTGGTGCTATTTTTACTTTCTCTAGCACAGCCTGCTGCCTTCATATGGCAGGAAATGACAAGTCCCTCCCCCATCATATCCAGGGGACTCAGCAAGTACTTGCAAATGTGTTGAACAGCCACTGGTCCCCAAAACCTGCAGCTGAGAAATGATAATTTTTTTCTTATTAAATTTACCTGCTGGTTTGTTCACTTTTATTTCTACCATACACCAACTGCTTATCTTTCTACATCATTATCCACTCAGAGAGTAAGGTTGAACTCCTGTGCACCAGTGGGCCCATGGAATTAATTTGGGCTAGGGTGAGTTTAGAAGCAATTTAGGCATAAGCTTGCTATTTATTTATTTCTAATTGCTTTCCCTTAAATACATGTTGTGAAAAGCCAAAAAGAGAAGGTGTTTCTAACTCCAAACTGGTGACAATAAATCAAAAATTTTTTTCAGCAAATGACATCATTTGCAATATTTGGTTGGCATTTGATGACTTAATTTCATTGGAGTGAAAATTAAGCACCTAACCACTTCTTCGGATTGATTTAGATTGAGATCATTGCATTTTCCATCTGTTTTGTTTTTTTTTTTTTGTAACATTTTAACAAGTGTTAGAGTTATGATATTTACCTCTAAGCCACAGCAAATAACTTCAATTCAGATGTCCCTACTGTACTTACCAAGTTAAGTATATGTCAGGTGCACAGAGATTGGGAACATAACTCTTTCACAGTTTGGAGGGCCAATTGTTTGTTTCAGCAATTATGTCAGTGATACTGTAATTACAAATATGCAAAGTCTGATTATTTTTATTTTAAGGTGACCATCAAATGGTCATGCACTTTTATCATTTGTCCTGTGGTTAGTCTCTAATCTATTTGCCTACTTACATATCTATCCATCAGTCCTTTAGACAAGCCTTCATAATGGGATCAAGAAGGTTAAAATAAATAGCTAACAATTCTAAGAATAAATTTATCTAAAATCGAGATCCATCTCTTTCCCAGTCCTTAACATTGGGAACATCAGTGATACCACCAATAGTTAAATGTTTTAATTTAAGTCAGAAGATTTTATAATTATTCCTACCTTCCCTCTTCTCTTCCTCCTATTTAAATTTCTACCAAGTTCATTTAACCCTCCCTGCAACACTGTTCTGATCTATCTTGTTTTGCTTTATTTCTAACTCTATCTACCTGACTTTTTAAATCCTCACAACCTTGTCAATAATGCCATCAACCTAACCTACATACCACATCAAGGAATATAAATCTAAGAAATCTCATCTGCTTGGGAGGATGGGTAGTATTCTCCATTTGGCACCTTTGCATCTGGGGAAGGTGACCCAAGAAACACACACACACACACAAACACACACACTACACATTCATACTAGCTTCTGTACTAGTGAGTTGAAACGTTTAGAATATGGGATTCTCCATATTGATATATTTAAAAAAAATAAGCCTATCAGAAAGCAAGAATCCAAATGAGTCCACCTCTCCTAAGTTGTCACTTTGAAGGGTTACATACTTATTCCAATTATACTCCAACTGCTCAGGAAATTTTTGAAATTCTCCTTTAGAATTACTCAGATCTTGTATGATAGTCTTTAGAATAATCCTATGAATGAGAAATTGTTGTTTTATGAAAGTAGTTGAATTTTTGATAACAAACAAAAGCCATTCAGAGCCAATGTGAACAATGGAGTTAGAGATTAAGTAGAAAAATGCCATTTTTGGTCAAAAGCAAGGTATGACCATAATGATCTTTCAAATTTTTTGATACATTATATTTGTACATATTTATGGAGTATAAGTGAAATTTGATTACATACATAGAATATGCAATGATCAAGTCAGGATATTTAGGGTATCCATTACCTGAGTATTTATCATTTCTATGTATTGGGTATATTTTAAGTTTTCTCTTGAAGCTATTTTTAAAAAATACAACACATTGTTGTTAACTATAGTTGCACTACTCTGGTATCAATTAACCATACTATTTTAAAATTCACTTTCCTTGATTGGCTCAAACCAATTCCAAAGATAATTGAAAATACTATGAGAATATTTGGTGAATTACAGCATCACTAAGATAAGCATACAGCTTTGAAAAGTAACCATTCGGAAGGTGACATTTATTTGAAAATATAAATTGTGATGTATTTATTTAAATTAGTCATAGCAAAGGCAACTTAGTATAGTGAAAAGAGTACTAGATTAAGAGTAAGAAGTCTTGAATTCTTGTTCCACCTCTGCTAATGAATGTTTGTGTGTCCCTGGGCAAGTCATTTAATTTCTCTGGGTCCCCATTTCTTCTTTGAAATGAGTATATTAAGCCAGATAACCTTTTTTATTTAAAAACTTAAACAATTTATTTTAAAAATTGCTTTAGAATTACAGTTATTGATAATTTTAAAAGCACATTTAGGCATTTTAAAAACACACTAATTCTACCATATTAACAGGCAAAATTTAGAAAAATATACATAATAGTCATATTTCTTGGTTAAGAGTTTTTCTTTAGTAGCAATTACATGTAAAAGTAAAAATGCATCACTAAAAATGGCAACATCATAATGATTTGCTGATTCCTTCCAATGGAACAGAATTTAGAATTATATATCCATGTTAAAAATATTATATGATGATAAACAAGGCTCAAATATAGAGTATTTTTGAAGGCTAAAGTAGTTTGGGATTTTTTGTATTTGTACAAATTTATGGAATACATGTGAAATTTTGTTACAGGTATATAACGTGTAGTGATCAAGTCAGGGTATTTAGGGTGTTCATCTCCCGAGTACAATACATTTAACTATAGTCACCCTACTCTACTATCAAGCATTGAATTTATTCCTTCTGTCTAACTGTATACTTGTACCCTTTAACCCATTTCTCTTCGTCCTCCACCTTCCCCCTTACTCACCCTTCCCAGTCTGTTTTTTGTCTTTCCACTCTCTACCTTCATGTGATCAGATTTTTTAGCTCCCACACATAAGTGAGAACATTAAGCCAGATAACTTTTAAGGGCAATTGTAGCTCTTATATTTTGCCATTTTACTTCCGGGTTTTAAATGGCCTTGGGTCTTCAATTGGTATATCTATGTGTTTATATGTATACATATATAATTATTACAAATATGCAAATAGTTTTTAAATAATAAAGCATCACTTGTAGTGGGCAAGAGCATGGCCTCTGGAGACAATCTTCCTGGATTCAACACTGGCTCTGCTACTTCCTAGTTCTGTGACTTTGGGCAAGTTACTTAAACATTTCTGTACCTCAGTTGTCTCATCTATTAAGTGATTTGATAATAATGCCTACCTCTATGAGTATTCAATGAGTTAATATTTTGAGAGTTTGGTAATAAGTGCTATATAAATATATTAAATAAAATAAAGAAATTTTTGGCATTTCAAATAGTGTAAAATAATCGTATGCTTACATAAATGCTGTGACCAAAGACTGAATTCTGGCTAATGTCTTCAGGAGGAAATAATTTAGGAAATTTACATGGATATCTTTACACATCTATTAATAAAAGTCTTATTGTTTTTGTTTGTTTCATTTTGTTTTTTTGGTTGTTTGCTAGTAGTAGCGGTTATGTCTCTCTTTCTTGCTCTCTCTCTTTCTTTCTCTCTGTCTCTCAAGCTAAAGGTCATACCTTGATCAGGGATATTCATGGCTCCTAATAAATAAAAATGCACTTGAATTTGCCCCAGTTAATTTAAATTTATATCCTAACAGGGATGCAAATATCAGCCAGCAATTTCATCTGTTAACATCTCCGACAGAGGTGTAGTACTTCATTTGAGCCAATATCCATTACTTTTGACAATAGAAGTATGCCACTGTCTGTGTAGGCTACTCCACTTATCACGAATCACTAATACATGAATGTAACAAACATATCATGCTTCGTACAGGTGACTAATTTTTTCTCCCTGTCTCATTGATCTCTCACTGCTCTTATTCTGATTACATCAGAGCAAAAGGATCAAGTGGTCTTAAGCAGAGGCTCTTTCCCCATTTGTGAGAAAGTGCAACCAGAAAGAAATGATGAAGTGGCATCATTGTGGAATTCAGATACATATAAACTCATATATTAATATTAAATACTTGGGTTAATCATGCACACATTCATATACAGAGGATATGTGCACTACAGGAGTTGTGTTAGTTGTTAAAGACCTCACCTGGTTAGGGATATACTGTAACATTACCATTGTTAGGGTCTTTTTCCCCCATGTTTAAGTGATTTGTGCAATCATTCTGCCCATGATTTTTAAACTGGGCTTAAGCATTAGACATTTCCCCTTACAATGATTAGATGTCAAAGCTAGCACTTGGGTAACACACTTCTTCTAAGAACAGGCCCCAGACAAAGAAGTCCAAAAACAAACAAAACAAACAATCTGAAATCTGCGTCTTCAAAATCTGTCCCTAACCTGAGACTTACCAATCAATAAAAAGACAACACTTGCCTGACATTCATATGATTCATGTATAGCTACTGTAATTTTCCTTCTCAGCAAATGGCATCTCCTTCCTAAACACGAACACACGTTACACTATTGTATGTATGCAGAGTGGCCAATATGTGCTGGGTGAGATATAGATATCCTAACATTTTAACACTGAAAGCATTTATTTAATCTGTACATATACTTACTTTCAAAATCGAAATAAAGGCTGGCTTCCCAGTTCCCCTTTTGAAGCCTAAGAAATAGGTCAAACAGCCCATAAAAAACAGGGCCAAGACTAGGGTAAGATGAATGAGGAACTTTCCTTGGATACAAAATTTAAGAGGTTGCCAAAAAACTCAGTAATGAAGATAAATAATATTTTAAATGCAATATTTTTTAAAAATTAAAATTAATGAAAATAATTATGAACAAAATATGAATATAATAAGGACAGAATCAGGATGACTGATTTTCCCTTTGTCTTAGGCTCCAATAGGATTTGTCAGGGTACCATTAAAAAGAATGTCACATTTTATCAAATACTTCAGAAGCCACAGCCTTTTCATGTTCTGTAAGATTGTATGTCCTGGCTGTTAGAACCTGGCCATTATCTGGTAATCTATGAAGCAAATATGAAACCAGCAAATATGAAACAGGTGGCTAGTAAGGGTTCTCAATATCTGTCTGGGGCTCAGAGGGTGAAAAGCATTCTTTTAGGAAGGATGCCAAAATAGAAGTCAAGACCATATTTGAATACCTACTGTTTTTTCCAGTGCAGGTGGAGCTCCTTATTCAGAGCAATAAGGTCTCCTGAGGAAGCGGTAGGAAATCTGGCTCAACTAATTCATTCATGCCTGAAAGAACATAGAAAAGCAATGATCAAGTGCAGCACAGAGAATACGCTCACACAGGGCTGGGAAATTTCAGCAGATGGATGCTGAGGCTCCCAAAATGGATCACCATAGGCAAAGGAGAGCATGGAGAGAGTTACACTTAGCCCTTACTGGTAGCAAAGTAGAGTGCGTAGGAATCCCTTTACCATCTGACTTCTCTTTGACCTGGCAATATTTGGGAAGAGTGAGAGAAGGTAGGAATGTCAGTGGCAGGGTTCACAAATCATTCCCTGGTCACAAGGATCTCTTAACCATGATGAGCTGTCTTGGAAAAATCCCACAGCATCTAGTCAAACTCACAACACAGTTGAAGGGTTGAAGTTGTCTTTTTCTCAGTCAGGATCTTTTCTGAGGTGTTCTCATGACCACATCACTTTCATTGATTAGTAAGTACACATGAAGGGAGGACTGGCCATTGGCTGTCAGCACAACTGATGTTAGGAGACAATTAATTTCTACACAAATCTGACTTACATATACCCCTGCAATGTTCGTAGATGGCTTCTTATGTAGGTTACACAGGGGCACGAAAAACCATACCTCACCTCCCTCTGCTCCACTTTACCTAATGATCTCTTGCCTAGGATTGCCACCTTGCTGGAAATATCCATTATAGGTTCAATCACTTAGGGCACTGGGTCTCCAGGAATCTTCTGATAAAGTGAAAGTACAAGGAGGGTTTACAAACTATTCCATTAACTGTAATCCGTCATGTGAGCTAGATTTCACTTTAGAAACTGGAAGGGATAGACTACAAAGAGAGATATATTTTACTTGGTGGAAAGGGAGAAGTAAAGGAGCTTAGTTAGGGACAGTCATAGGTGACACAATATAGTAGGATTACCTGAAAAGCCTAATTGCATCATAAGTGTTGGCAAAGGAGTCTACAAAGGGGAGAAGAGGGTATTAAGTATGAAATATCCAATTTCCTTAAGTACTAAGTTTGACAGTTGATGTCTCAGACATTTCACTGTGATGCTTCTTGTTTTATATTTATTGTGAAGGTACATCCTCCGTCTTTCAAACACATATTTTGGCTTGTGATTATCTTTCAAATTTTTTTGTAGAGTAATTTTTGTGAAACCATGGGTAAGTCAAAAACTCATGTTATTTTAAAATATGAGTTCCATCATGGAATCAATGCAGCACAGACAGCTCTAAATATCAATGAAACGTTTGGGAAGGATGTGGCTAATGAATGCACAGTATGTCCAAGTTTTGAGAAGTTCTGGTCTGGTGATTTTAATCTTGAAAATGAGCCACGTGGGTAACCTGAGACCAAGGTGGATAATGATGAGCTGAAAGCTGTAGTGGAAGTGAATCCATCTCAACCTACATGTGAATTAGTAGCAAGGTTTGATGATACTATTCCAACAATATTGGACCATTTGAAACAAATCAGAAAGATAAAGAAGCTGGATAGATGGGTTCCGCATGAATTAAATGAGCATTAGAAGAGAAATAGTCTCAAAGCTTTCCTTTCTTTGCTGTCACAACACAAAGGTGAACCATTTCTACACTGTATTGTTACGTGTGATTAAAAATGGATTCTTCAATGGCAAGTGTTTGGCACAATGGTTGGATAAGGATGAAGTGCTGAAATACAGTACAAAACTGAATATTCATCAAAAAAACCTAACAGTGTCTGTTTGGCAGTCTATCATTGGTATTATCCACTACAGCTTCATGAAACCTGGTCAATCGATTACAGCGGATGTCTACTGCAACCAATCAGATGCAATGATGAGGATGCTCGTGATTAAGCAGCCAAGATTGGTCAATAGAAACAAGCCAGTCCTCTTGCAAGACAATGCTCGATCACATGTTGCACAAACAATGCTGCTCAAACAACAGAAGCTGAACTTGGAAAGTCTCTGTCATCCACCATATTCACCAGACCTTGAAACACCTGACTTCCACTTCTTCCAGGCTTTGGACCCCTTCATTCAAGGAAAAATATTCAATTCTAAACAAGCTGGGGAAAAAGCCTTTCATAATTTCATTGCCACTCGCTCTCCAGGCTTCTTTGTTGCTGGCATAAACAAGCTACTGTTAATATGGCAAAACTGTGTCGATAGTTTGGGTGCATGCTTTGATTAATTGTACTGTTTCTTGTCTGAGCTATAATAAACTACACTTTTGATTTGAAATCATACATTTCATATTTAATGACCTAAGGCAAACCGTGTAATAGCTTTCACCTAAACAAATTTGCTTTAAGCTAGTCCTTTTAACAAGACTTTTCTCATCTAGACTGAAAGGTCTTTGGGGAATCCTTTAAAAGAGACTCGAGTTCAAATGCCAGGATTAGCTGGGGAATCTTGAACGAGCTGCTTCTCTCTCTCTCTGTCTCTCTCTCTCTCTTCCTTTGCTTCCTGCTCCTCACCCCCTCAGTTTCTTCCTCTTGTAAAATGAATAAAATAAATAATGAAATAATGTCCACTACTAGGGTATTTTGTTAAGATTACATGAGACATCCTAAGTAAAGGCCAGTAAGACAGCTTGGCACGTAACAGTTGCTCAATAAAAATTATTCATCCTTTTCTTCTTGCCTCTAGTACCTAGTAAATAGGGTTCTAGGCACACTGGAACTTCTCTATAAATGTTTTAAAAAATGATAAAAAATAGTAGTAAGGATAAAATAGACTAAAGTTACTTTTAAATTCTTTTGTCCTTAAGAGAGGGTAACAAAGTGGGAGAAAAACACCTGAAAACAGAATGAGTAATCCAAAAGCATTCCCGGAGGCCTCAGAATACAAAGAAGCCTGTCATGAGGGCTAGGAGAAAAAGCTCTGGCAGGAAGCTACAAAGTGACAAAATTATGGTCCTTTCTGGTAGTTTGTTGTGTGTGAAGTCAAAACCACAACTGCCCAAGCACCAACTGAGTGGGGCAGATATGTGAGGACAAACTAGAGTAATAGTCTGCAGGGACAGAGTTCAGTGACTGAATAGGGTTACAGATTAATTATAAATACCTGACAAATCGAGCTGGCTAGAAACAGATTCTATTAAAATGGTGAATATTCGTAGGCACCTGTTAAAAACCATTTTATTTATTATATTTTTATGGACAGCAATCTGGCAAGATATCAAAATTAGATTCTGATTTAGGAGTCACATCATCATCTTTTTTTTTTTCCTAGAACAGCCGTATATCTTAAAACTACTCCGTTTTACTTTCTATCTTTTAAACTCTCAAGACAGATCACATAGGCTGAGAGAAAACAGGGTATAGGGAAAACAGCTCTAGTCAGAGACATAGGACACTTGGCTTCTAGTCTTGGTCTTATCATTAATCAGTGGTGTGACCTTGGGTATGTCCCTTCTATCTCTGGGCCTCAGTATTTCATCTGTGAAATGAGGGAATTGGACTAGATTATCCCAAAGGTTACTTTGAATTCTGACAGTCTAAGTCTAGTAAAAAATTTGATTAGGCACACAGGCCCAATTCTAGATAAAAACTGAAAAGGGTATGAAGAAACCTTGTGTTTTTCCTCCCCGGTGCTTCATCACCTCAGGTCTGACCGAGTCCTGACACTACAACTCTAACTGCCTGGACTCCATATCCAATTCAAGATCCATAGTCCTAAGCAGACTTCTCTAGCTGTCACAGACATATAGTTCAACAAATTCAATCAGCACATATTTACTGAGCACCTAGGTCAGCATGCTATTTTCATTGATAAGCATAATGGTGACATGATTCAATGAGCTTTATAATTTTTACTCATTTTCTGGCAGAACTGACTTTGTATTTAAAATAAAGATTAGACTTTATTAATTTTAATTATGTCTTTGTTAATCATCTATCAATCTCTATTGATGTTTTAGTTTTTACAGACAGGGTAACTGAGGCCCCAAAAAAGTTAAGGGACTCATCCTGAGTCACATAGAAAGTTAATGGTAGAGCCAGGACTAGAACCTAAGTTTTACTCCAAAAGAATTGGGTTCATTTATCCACGTCACACTTAATCCCGCCTACACATTCTCTAATATATGTATGGATATTTCTCTTTCCTTCTTGAAAGAAGACCATTTGAATATAAGCTTTATGTTGTTAAAGATTGTCAGTTTTTTGAAATCAGACACTAGTGTACAAATCACCAAAAGCAAGAATTCCTCTTGTTTTCTTTCTGCAATGGCACAGAAACCAATATTCCTAACTATGTGCAAAAGAAACCACCACCTATTCCTATCCTTCATCTCTTTCCCTAACTCCATCTTCCCCCATACATAAACACAGATATACTCTTTACATTGAGTTCATTTATTTCTACTAGCATTCATGACTGGAAGTGATTAAAGTGAGACAAATGTTCTTTTTCCTCTTTAGTCCCTTTCCTGCTGCTACAGTTTGCTAAACTATCCAGATAGGAGAAACAGAGTAATTAGATGAGCAATACCTTGTAAATCAAGTCACCATGCTAGATATCAAAGAAGATAAAAAGAAAGGAGACATGGCCCCTTCCCTAGAAAACTTATAGACTGGCAACAGGGACACAATAGACAAAAAAAAAGAGACATGTAAAATCAATTTCTAAATTGAGCAGGTCAAATACTAAGCTCTCTAGAAAGCTACCATTTATTTAGGGTGCAGACCCACAATAGACCTTAAGGTGGTTGGACTACTTTATATGGCATTTCCAAAAGCAGTGATTTCACTTATCCATAAAACTTATGATTCTCTTTCTCATTTACTCAGCTGTGGGCTTTATAACTATTTTTCTCTTTAGAAGCATTTCAAGCTGCAAGCTTGACCAAGCATAATACTGCCATGTGCTGAAAGAAATATGACAGGTGAAAGGCAGGTGCAACTCAACGTTCCCAGTGTGATTTCAGTCCAATAGCACATGGTATTTTGCAAGTTGTTCAGAGAAGCTCTGGCCAAAGAAATGCAAAGTACAACATCAGCATGTGTTCAGCATCAGCATGGTGATCCATACCCTTGAGAGAGAAGTGTCCTCAATCACAACATTTTCACAAATAGGGAAACTGTAAAATGGGAAAGCTTAGTGCCTTATTCAGGTTTATACTCCTAGTCAGACCCAAAGGAGCATGACTCGATGCTCAAGTTTGTGACTGGTGCCTGCTGAAAGCATGATTTAGAACCAAGTTAAGAAATGGATGTCCCAAGGTTCTTCCTCTATTTCTTCTTGAATATGCAGCATAGACACATGTGAGTGTGTGGACAGTAGGAGAATGTGGTGGGGAAGAATAAACATAATCAGCAGATAGACTGAACCAAAACCTTGCTATTATGTTTTTGTTTTTGTTTTTCTTTTAAACTCAAAGTTCTGTAACTGACTGGATCAGATGGTTACCACACTGAGCTCCTAAACTTAAGTATATCAGTTAGATTCTGGTTACTTTTATCTGTAACTCAGCCATAGGTTGTGCTCTGAACTTGGAACAGGAATCCTGTGGTTCCAAGTCCTTGGTTCTAAGAAAAAAATTTACTTACAAATATAAAAATAGCTCTATATTCTCTTCTGATAATTGGTATGACTGATTTTGTATATGAAGAATCTCATGCTTTTACCTCCAATTATAATGCTTATAGGCACTATAGGATGCACTAGGAGGCCAGCAAACAAATATACACACAAACAAATTCATCCTCCCACACGTGTTGAGGAGAGCTTTATGTACAATTTATTTTTATTAACCCTTTTATTATGTTAATTTTAATTTGCATCTAAAACCACATTTTTGTCCTAATTTCTGACATATCCTTATACATCAAGTTCAGAATCTTTGCTTTTCAACCTTGTCATGTCATTCAATTAGGGATAACAAAGCAAAAGCTCTAATATGGTTTCCTTTTTACATCACATCAGCTTAAGTATAGAGGAGGTGGTGATTCTCTGTTTAAGGCAAAAAATGTCATGAAGTCACATACTTTCTTCTTAAATCCCTTTTGTACAGTCACATTTAAAATATGCTAGTTTATCCTTCCCAAGTAAATAAGCTTCATGAGGGCAGCGGTTATATCTTATATGCCTCTTATTGTTACTCATACTACATTGGAAACATAGTAAACACACCATAAAGATGGGCTGAAGACAAACTATTCCATCTATACTTTTTATAATCACCATTTTTATTCATTTTATTGCCTATTTTATATGGTTTATATGTTTTCAACCTCCCCCCATTTCCTGGTTCATCTAGCCTAAATCCAATAAAAGAACAGCCAGCCTATTTTGAAATTGGTACATCTTGACTCCATTTATTACAAACTGTCTTGCTTCTCAAGTAGAAATAGACAAGATAATGAATTGTGGCTTAATTGCATAGACACAGCATAGCTTAATGGAAAAAGGTTCAACAACCAGCAGAATCCATTTGAAATTCATCCAAGATGGATAGATTTATGGCATAGATTGTGGTGGTGGTGCCCCTGGTATATACTTATCTCCAAACTCATCATGTTGTATACATTAAATATGTACAGCTTTTTGTATGTCAACCATACCTCAATAAAGTGGTATTAAGAAAAGGAAACTCAATCAAGACAGTTATATAACTTTGGGTAAATTATTTAATCTCTTTAACATTAGTTTCTTTATCTGTATCATGGAGAAAATAATAGAGTTGTCAAAATGTAAGGAACCTTGTAGGCTTTGCTGTTTTCCCTTATTTCTCTGTAAGACTAAAGGCAAAAGAAACTATCTGAACTATCTGAAACTATCTTCTAATAAAATGGTTCCCTATGGTTGTGCAAGTTAAAAAAATGTAAGGAACCTTCCCCAATCCTTACTATGCCATAAGTGTACAAGAAGTAAAAATCATTATTATTTTTGATGAGAGAGCACCCAAAATAAAAGTTTGAGCTGGTAGTAGATAAACTCCAAAAATCTGCTAAATCCTAGATTCTGGGTAGCTCCTTAGATATTTAATAGCTTTTTCTGAAGTCATTACTAGGAAGATACTTGATTTAGAATGAGGCATAAGTTCTATAGGAAGAAAATTAACAACTTAGGGATGGTTTGAATCTGATGTTGACCCTTAGTTTATGGCGACACTTTAACTTTCGCCTTGCTTTGAAGCTCACATACAGAGTTGTGAGGAGGCTCTGGTAATTTCTAAATGTACCTACAAAACTCTATATCACATTGGAAAATTCTGATTATTTTCCCTTTGCTAAAGAAATCAGACTGAACTCTCAGAATAAAACAAGGCCAAAGGCTCAAAATTCTCCATGAACAAAAGGATGTCAGTGTGCTTAGGAATGAGACTGAGCAAATTAAATCTAATTTTCATTCCAAAATGAATTTTTCAAACCTAAAATATAATTCCATACCCACAAAAGGGCTATTTGAAATTAAAACTTTACTTTGAAAACAATTTTTAGATATGAAAATAGATCAATTCTATCTTTTTAATTAATGTGCTGAAATTTTACAGAAAAATATAATGAACTGATCACCACTTCTTAGAAGTGTTTCATATTCCTTTACTCGCTATGACGAGTAGGTTAATGCGTGTAAATGTTAACTAGATTAAATTTAAAAAATTTAAATCAACATCATATAGTCTCTAGAGGGAAGTATATTAGGGTAATTCACCATCAATTTTCATTTTTATTATATTTCTAAAATATTTGCCATAAGTTCTGAGGTACGTCACTAAATGAAAAGGGTAAGGAAAAGACTGCATCTATATCCAATGTACTCAAGCAGCCCACATAACAGAGGTCGCGCAGCATTTGAGGAAGAGCCAGCATGATTAATCATCATGCCCATATTCTCCAGATATTGATTTAGCCTGGAGTTTTACTCTGGCCATATATGTTTGGCCCAAGTCCCAGTCAGAGAGTACTTATAACCTAGGGTAATCAACCTTAATATCATTTCCCTATTGGACTATTTCATAGGGATTTTCAAATTTAATGATTCTCAGAGGTCAGACGGTTTTAAATTTCCTAAGTGATTTTTCCCTAAAGACCCAAATAGACACACAGATGACATTTCTCAATGTGCAATTCTTAAAACTGTAACTTAGAACCAAGACAGTTATTAACAAGAAATTCTACATCAAATACGATCCAGGCCATGCTCTGTATTCTGAAAAACAGCCCTGTTCTCTCTGCAGACTGCAAATTGTCCTCATAGTGTTTTGCTTAATCAAATTTCATGGTCCAAAACTGACGGAAGTTTACTCTATTCTCCATGACAAAAAAAAGACCTTTAATCAAGATGGCCAGAGCAAAGCCAGGTATCCCCAAAACCAATATATAATCACCCATTCAGGATAACTTGGGCCCCAAATCTACTTATCCTAATTAATCTGGACTGGTTATCTATAATGGCCACTTCAAAGTCTAGTCTGTCATATTCTTTATCAAGGTAGGTCTTTCTTTTTAATCCTGATAAGGCTTTTGGAAGTCATAGACTTTCAGAGGGAAAGGCATTACTGCACCAGATGTGTTGATATAGACTATGACTGCTTTTGATAACAAAACTAGATATTTCTACTGTCAGTGGTTCTTCCTCAGAGAGACTAATGCTAGGTCAAGTGACTAAATTTTCCTTTATTAGATTGAAGTAGTTTTATGAAGTATTGAAAAATCAGTACAACTTAGTGTTAACCCTAATTTTCTTGGTACCTTCAAACTTAGGAGATATTAGAATTAAGGGGAAAAAATATAAAAACAGATCTCAATCAAAACTGGACCCAAGAATACAGAAGCAGCATGCTATTATCATGGAAATGTAGGGAGAAAAAGTCAAATAAATATATTTCTAGAATATTAAAGAAGATCTTTGGTATAAAAATTAATAAGGGCCAGGAAGTAATAGGTAAAAATAAAATATAGATTTTTATAAATCTTCTGTGTTTTTTCTTCTCATAATCTATTTTAGTGACAATATTTAATTGTAAAAACACATCTGATAAATAATAAATCCATCTATCTTGTACATATTATTTAATTTTCAGCATACCATTTGGTCTAACACTTCAAATAGAGTAGACATTGGTGATAACATACTTTTAGTTTTAAAGAACTAACTTATAGGTCACCAGTATCACCTAAAAAGGATCAAATATTCTAAACAATAAATCATTTCACTACTATTATCCTATAATTAAGTTGTAAGAATTATTTTGTCATATAAAAATAAGTCATTTATTTATAAGAAATATCTGGTAATGTGATTAGCTTGTAAGAAATACTTGAATATGATCTGCCAACTAAAGCTAAACAAATTTAGCTAAGTAATTATAATTATACTAATGTTAAAGTCCTTTATCTGTTGCTGAAAATGTAGAGACAACCTTGTTATTGTCTGCCATAAGTAGTGTAATATTGAGCAAAAGCTTTTGGAAGAAACAAATATATTGCCAGGAAGTAAGATAGTAGTTGAGGGGCTTTAGACATGTTGGCAGACATTTGCATACATTTCAGGTCCTCAGTGAGATAGTAATTATGCTGTCTGAGATGCAACTGAGCCTACGTTGGCAGCCCTGGCTCCTGCTCTGGGCACAGGTCATGCTTCTACATGACCCACATAATTGATTCTGGCAATATTTTATTTAAACTTTGGTTTCCTGACTAGATTGTTAAAGTTAGTGAAGTTCCTGACCCATACCCAAGTTTCCAGCATCTATACAGACTTAATTTTGGCTAATATCTTACACTTCTGATTCCTGGCTTATGCTAATATAGCTGTTGCTGCAAATGAAAGTGATGCTTCTGAGTCACACTCGTCCGCTTGTTTTCCCAAGACTGTACCAAATGAACCAGCTTTAATTTTCAAATCCCAGATATCACTTTGTTATATGATAAACATTAGTAATAGTCAAGCCACTGACTACTGCATCCTTTTCAGGATTCACATACCAACAGCTACTGTCCTTATTTAGCTTTCTCATATACTATCCTTAGCTGATCAGCCACATATGCCTGCTTTTGTCAGGCAGATACCCTGAAATCTTGACTCTCTTCTCAAATCTACAATCTCCTAGACCTAAGGACTTGTTTTATACATTGGTCAAATTGTTGCCCTGGCATTCAATATAGTATATAAAGTATCCAGTACATGGCCAGGGATGTGTTAATCTCATATTACAGCACTTAGTATTGATTTGCCTTTTGAAATTTTTTCAATAGGCACAGTAGAAATAATTCTTTCCCATTCTTGCAAGGAAACAGTGGTAAAGCCCAGCAAATCAAGTTCTGCTACAGTATCAGGGCCCTTGGGAGAAGCCTGAAGTGTGCCCTGGTATTGAGAGGTTCTTGAGTGATTTCAAAATGACATCTTTTAATATTTTCCAATGAATAATGCATGTCTCTTAATCCAGAAGCCTTGTTAGGCAGCAGGGAGAAGTGAACCAAACACTGGACGAGGTATCAAGAGACTTGGCTTCCAGCCTTTTCTTTGTCACATACTCACAGAGGTATTTGGCCCAGTCACTTGAACTCTCTGAGCCTCAGTTTCTTCAATCATATAATGTAAATTGTCAAGCCACTTTACTTCCCAAAGCATAAAAGAGTGTCAGATGTTTGCCATTGCTCCTGTCAGTGACAGGATCTGAATCTGCTTCTGGTAAGTTCTTATTCTCTGACTAGGGATCTGGAGACTGATTCTTGAGAGCTATGGCATACAAAAAGGCTTTGGGGAGGCTACTTTAATGGGCTAGGGAAATGGAACCATCTGTGGCCCCTCCTCTCAGGATTATTTTACGAGTGTCAGAAAAAGGAGTTAAGTTTCCTTTCTGGTTCTGGGTATCTGATTGGTGCCAAAAGAGTCTATGAGAGGAAGGCAGAAGGTATGCTTCTTTGTCCTCTTCATTTCAGTTACGTAGTACAAAAGCAGATAATTGAATTCTTTCATTCCTAAGGGTCCTCAGTGAAATTCAGTGGGCTTTTTGAAACAGTCAATGCCCCACTTTGTGTTAATTCACCTTTACAATATTCAGCACCATATTACACTGGCCCTAACAGAATAGATACACCAGGTGATTCCTGTCTCACAGAAACATTAGTATAAACATATAGCAAGGTAGAGCAGTACATGTGCTAACAAGTGCAAAGAACATTTTATGTAATTAAAATATATATCCTCCCTTGGACACAAACTTCTTGAAGGATGGATTTTATGTGATCCAAATATTTGCCAGTGTGGCTGATAGAATCTTTTCCTGGGCTGAAGAACTTGAATCCCTCTGTAAGACTGATGCTTTTGCCTCCATACCTGAGATTTACAGCAGCTAAAGGAAAGAAATAATCCTTGCTGAATGACCCAAAACTCTCTAAAATATATAGTTCTGCTTAATGAATAAAATTATAGCTTTTTCCTCCCTGGAAAGATTAGAGCAGTATAAAATAAAGTATGTGGACACCGCTATTGGCAGCAGAGGAAGGAGCAGGAAAGTTATTGGAGATTTAATCCTGGGTTACGTTGTACCACAACCCGCCTCATTCCTACCACTGTATCAAATGGAAATCCATTCTTTTCTTTCTTTTCATCTCTGAGTGCAGCTTCTAGCAGTTACACGCCATTGATAGCCTCCTTGTTTGGGTTAAACTTAGAAGGCACCTTCCTAAATATTTTCTCTTTGAGCACAAAAGAGAAACAAGATGCAAACCAGAAAACAATTTCACTTACATTTTGTCAAAATAAGTCAACTATGAGTATCTAAAAATGTTAATTTAATCTAAAATCATTTCATCTGTTGTTGATTTTTTAATGTACTGTTTACTTACTCTGACAGGTGGAGCTTATCTATAAGAGACAGAGCAACTGTGCCTGTTATCTTTCTTATTTCCCCTCTTTGTCATTATAAACATGTTTTTTTTCCAGACTGCTTTCTTTGAAAGTAGAATCTTTATAGCTACCATTAATTACAACAATTCACTTTTACTGTGACAATAAGTAACTTGTGTAAGCTGATAGGAGCATGCATTCATGTTGGTTAAGGTCCTGAGATATTACAGCTCTCATTTTTTTTTAAATAATAGCACATTTAAAAGGTACAAAGTTAACCATTTAATCACTCAGCAGATAAAAATATCATCCTCTAAGATCCTGCACCTTCATGTAAGTAACTCTACTTAATACAGAGTAAGTTAAATTATAAATGTTCATGGGGCTATTTTATTCAATATCAATTGAGTTAAATACATTATAAAAAAAATCTATGTCAAACTTACATATCCCCAAGTTCAAAGTTACCCTCACCCCTCCCACCTCAGTCAACCAACCATAAAAATTATTTTTGTTTGTGCAAATACCAAGGAAATGACATGTGAGGACAGTCCAGGTTCATTATGTCCATAATTACCCATAAATCTTACAGGTTATCCAGAACCTTGTGTGAAAAGTCCAATTCTAGATAACAAGGGTAAAAAGCACAGATGAGAGATAATTATGCATTTAAATAAATTGAAGCCTACCGTTTCAGTTTCTTTCTGCTTTCTCCAGAGATCTCCAAAGAATTCATGCGACAGCCACTCAAACAAGGACGCTACTGATCTGTGTATCAATTTAGACTCCCTGTTCTGAGAGCAACCAATCCAATTCTCCTCCACTACCATAAAAAAAAAAAAACCTTAAAAAGGAGAAAGAAAAAAGAAATGAAGGAAGGAAGATAAAAAGGAAGGTAAGAGGTAAGGAGGGAGGGAGGAAAGAAGGAAAAAATAAAAAGAAAACAAAATAAAAGAAAGCCAAAAGAAAAATGATGAAATACAAAGGAAAAAAAAGAAATAAAATTTTCAGGAATACCTAACCACTACCATGTTGGAAAACATGGTAGTAAGATGTCAGAGTGAAATATGCAAGCCACTCTGAGCACACTGAACATTTCCGTTTTCCAGGGGGCAGCGTGCTCACTTGCTCTCGCTCTCTCTCTTGCTCTCTCTCTCTCTC
This sequence comes from Avahi laniger, assembly GCA_963575035.1. NCBI lineage: Eukaryota > Metazoa > Chordata > Mammalia > Primates > Indriidae > Avahi > Avahi laniger. The sequence goes on along the minus strand of CAUYSK010077774.1, from coordinate 1,447 downwards.
TCTCTGATTAATGATGCAGGGCTATGCTACAGGCTGTACATGGAGCAAAGCTTTACACTTAGCAAAAGAAACTCTCTTTTCTATTTATAGGCCACAGTACATTGTCTTCCAATTTTGTGGTTGCACTCAGCTTTGAGTTTATGATAGCACACAGCCTATTTGTTTATGGAGCCCTTTGCTGAAACTAGGTGCCCTCTGGACCATTCCATAGATAGTGTACTACTGCAATCTTCAGTATGATCCTTTCTCACAGTCTCTCAGTAGTGTTCAGGTATCAAAGCGGACATTTCTCTAAGGATGTTCCCCAGGTAGCTCCCAAAAGGAGAGGTCAGAGTGGGGATGACCTCTGCCTGGGGTGTTTGTAAATACACAAACCTCTGAAATCCTGACATTGAGATAAATACTCCACTCCCTAAGGGGAATTTGGAGCTATAACCCACCTTCTACCTCCTGGCCAGCCACTCCCCATTGCCCTCAGGGGTCCTGTGACCAGGAAGTACAGGGAAACTCCATTTCCTCCTAGTAGTTAGGGAGAATTATATGAAAAGAGGATGGTTTCCTATAGCCCAGATTCATAGTCACAGGCTTTTGAAGGTGGTATTCCAAGGAGACTCCGAGCCTTGAAAACCCCGGAGCCCAGTGCCCCACTGTATTATACATCTAACATCCCCACCCCCACTCCCACAGGAAGATAAACAGGAAGCAGCTGGAGACAATCCCCAAGACTTGAGTGGTAACTCTAGATCAGAGGAAGTGGAGTTTTCATATAAGCCATGGGAGAAAGAAATATGTTAGTGTAGGTCCAGCCTCACGCCAGGACGTGCCTGTGTGGTATATTACAAGGAGTACCTGGAGAGCTCTCTGCCTCAAAATACCTCCTCCACTTTGCCTGAAACACTAGTGATTTGATGGTAGGCATTATCTTCTTCCTGAAGTCTTGATTTTAAAATACAGATGGTCCCAGAAACATACTTACTTGAAAACGTTGGTGTCAAAGAGTTTAGAATTGTAAAGGTAGGTAGGAGTAAATGGTGGGAACAGGATATAGACGAAAACTAAAGAGATCCCATGATGGGAACACTGAACTTCCAAAAGCAAACTTTAATGATTTTGTCCTGAGCTAACTATAGTGAGAATGGTTTTGAGCAAATATGGAAAAATATAAGGGGAAACAGGATAAATTAATATAAATTTGCATTAGGTCAAGTATACTGACAGCAGACAAGAACACATTGCCCCTACATCGTTTTACTTTTTTTTTTCTTTTTTTTGAGACCAAGTCTCACTCTGTTGCCTGGACCAGAGTGCCGTGGCGTCAGCCTAGCTCACAGCAACCTCAAACTCCTGGGCTCAAGCGATCCTCCTGCCTCAGCCTCCCAAGTAGCTGGGACTACAGGCATGCGCCACCATGCCTGGCTAATTTTTTCTATATATTTTTAGTTGTCCA
>CAUYSK010077773.1:0-17304 GCA_963575035.1 Avahi laniger | reverse complement strand
AATTAATTTCTTTCTATTTTTGGTAGAGACGGGGTCTCACTCTTGCTCAGGCTGGTCTCGAACTCCTGAGCTCAGAACGATCCGCCCACCTCGGCCTCCCAGAGTGCTAGGATTACAGGCGTGAGCCACCGCGCCCAGCCTAAATATCTGGATTTTAAAAGATTTTTTTTTTTATTCATATAGCTAACCTGACCTGTCCATATAAATAAGCTAACTTTGAAGTAGGGGCTGTCATTATCCCATTCTACAGTTGAGGAAACCTAGGCTCAGAGATGTTAAGGGACCTAGTCAAGGTCCCACATATAGTAAATTGTGGAGCTGTCATTTATACCAGGCCATTCGATGCTACTTTGCATAGTACCTCTTGCATTTTTCCTATTTAAATATTATAGGATGTTCAGTCAGGCATGGTGGCTCACATCTGTAATCCCAGAATTTCGGGAAGCCAAAGTGGGAGGATTGCTTGAGCACAGGAGTACAAGATCAGCCTGTGCAACGTAGCAGGACCTCATTTTTACAAACAAAAAAAAATATTTAGCAAGGCTAATTTTCAGGTTGTAGTGAGCCTGATCATGCCACTGCACTCCAGTTTGGGTGACAGAGCAAGACCCTGTCTCAAAAATAACTAACTAAATAAGATATCGAATCTGATTTTTACCTTAGTTAGAATCAACGCTGAAAAGAAAAGATCCTAGGTAATCAATCCCTCAATCCAAAACGGCCCTGCACTACAACTGACATGGCAAGGGTACTGGTACTTGAAATTCCTTTGAGACCAGAACACCATAGAAGGCAAGTGAACTAACCGCATTGCTGATTTGTCACCTAAGATAGGCTACCACCCACGCTCCCCAGCTCCCTGCATTGGGTGTGAAGATCCCATTAGCTCGTTTTTTAGGAGCTAAAGATTTGAGCTCAAGCCTATGTCTAAGTCTGGCACTGAGGAAGCTTCACTGGACCGACAAAGGGCACGCTTGAAACCCACGAAAGCCAGTTACTGAGATAGTTGTGACCAAGAGGCAGTTGCCAGTCAGTGCTGGCCTAAGAAACAGCAGCACTGTGCCCTATTACAAACCAAAATGCTTGCCCCTTTCCCCTCATTTCTCTTCTCTAACCCAACATCAAAAGTGGGGGTGGAAAGGAGGCATGTAATGCACAAAGAATGCTTCTACTGCCATTCTTGTTCCTCAAGCCCAGAAGCTCAGCCTCTGTCGGGGGAGCGGACATGTGACTGAGGTTTTTAATCAGCTTGAACGAAGTTCTAATTGTTGAAAGTGCTCAGAGATTTGGGGAATCTCCTTCTCTCTTTAAGGGTTGAGGCATCAGAATTTAACACAGCATGACTAATAGCAGTGATTGAGGAAAAAAATTATTTATATACCCCTCTCCTGATTAAGACTTCTCAATAAGCTGTTTATGTAAATTACATATTTCAAGTAGGATTCTTCATTGCAATCCCCAAACTTATGCTGAGATTTCATACTAAATGGTACATGTAGGACTGACATTTTGAAAGGACCTCCAAATATTTCCTAAGGGCTAGAATACAGGACAGAAAGCTCAATTGTATACATGTGCACATTTATGAACACATGCTGATGGAAAGGTTCTGAAAGGACTGGCTTTGGCTTTAAAATTGGAATAAATGTTTATTTATTATTTTTTATCTAGATCATTTTGATGCCAATCATCTTCTATCAGATACAAATAATGGTTGTAGGCTTGCAAATAGCTGTTCATCTCAGGAGACAGACCCTGAAACCAAATCATCTCTATGACAGCCTTGTTATATTTATTTCAGCAATAAACTACTTATAATCAAGACAATGAGTCAATATAATCCTTTTTGAGTTATGCAGACTAGTAACTATTTGATTTTTATTCACTGGCAAGGTTCATGTAAAATTGACCACACAGAAGAGAAATTTGGCAGCAATAGCTTTAGTGATAAACAGAAGTTAGAAGTTTCAGAACCCTGAATTTTGAATGCCTAACAGCTCCTCTATACGTGACTACAGCTGCTTGGATTTCTAGAAGTTTTCTACTAGTATAGGTCTATTACTGCAAGAATGTAAAGATGGACACACAAGTCATGCCACATGAAATGGCAAACATGAAAAGTATACAGTGACTCATTCAGGCGTGGCATGGGAACACAGGCCAGCTTATCTGTGTACAAATGCCACTTAATTCAGTTGTTAGCAGGAAGTTCATAACATTCATGCCAGTAGCTGACTCAGATTTTAATACTTGGTACTCTAGAAAAAAAAATAAGAGAGACTACCTTATATCTCTACACTGTGTGCAGAGAATAGGAATGCTTGATATAAGGCCAGTTGAAGAGCCTCTGATTTATGTCACTATAAATACTTTATACACATGTATGGTTAAACTGCAGCTTACATATCATTCACAGCACAGAGCAGAGTTCCGGTATGAAGAACCGGCAGGCCACCTGTCTTTATTGAAAATGACACATTGGAATGTATCTGCAGTTGTTTGAATTGGGAGAGTGGGCCAAATTGTTTTACCAGAAATCCTCTCTGAGGGATGGAATGTTTGCACGTGTATATTGTAACATCACTCAGGGATTGATAGAACACTTCACTATTGTTGAGGACCTGTCTCATCATTCAAGGAATGTGTCTGGCCAGCCATATGGGACATCTCATCATTTATGGAAGACTTATTCCAAAATAAAACAACGGGTTTGAGTGAGACCTTGCTTATTCACTTCACATCTTGCTATCCTTGTTTTCTTTGGTATTTTTCATTGAAGAAGTCAATAGACAAAATTGTTTGCTGATAGGCTTACAGGGAACAAAATTTTGACCCGCATGCTGTTGGTCATTTACAATGTATTATCAAGATGTGAATGTCAGGAGATGGAACACAGAGTGCTTTGAAGAGATTCAGAATCATTTGTCTATTATTGGAGGAGAAATGAATACATAGTAAAGGAATTTTCATGGGGGGTATCATACGCTTAAATATGGCACAATTTTTAAACATTAGGTTGCAGATTAAAAGCAACTGCATCCTTTCCCTGATGTGATCCTAAAGGAAAATTTCTCTGGTCAGTAAAAGTTACAATCAAAATTAAAATCGAAGCATACATTTATACATAGGATTTCGTTTTTGTTTTGACTTCTTTTTGCTAAGCTAGCTGCCTAATGTTCTATGAGCAGTGTTTCCCAATTGCAGCACTACTTACATTTCAAACTGCGTACATTTTTGTTGTGGAGAGTATCCCACAATATTGTATGTTTTTTGTAAAATTGTAGGACGTTTAGCAGCATCCTTGGCCTCTACCATCTAGATTCTAGTAGTGCCCCTTCCAGTATTAAAAGATAAAATGTCTTCAGACATTGCCAACTGTCCTCAAGAAGGCAAAATTGCTCTGGATTGAGAACCACTGTTCTATCAGCATTATATGGAGATGTGTCATCATAATACATTTGGTAAATTTGGCAAGAGGGAGTGATAACATTGTAGAGATTTTAATGTGTCATATCTTTCTGAATATTTTCAGAGGCAAGATGCAGAATTTTGGTTCATTATCAAATGAATTTGATATTTCGCCCTATTTAGAAACATTTCCTTCTACCAAGGGATGTACTAGCCTAGATTTCCACGGCACATTCCTTTGAAAGTAGTCTTTCAACTCAATCATAGAAGGTCATATGTGCCACACTAGGTCAAACTGGTTAATCATCTAGACAGTATATGATTTGGCTTCTGATGTTCCCCAAGGTATATTTTGAGGCTTTAAAAAAAATACTTTGTATAACATCACATTCCAAAAAGAATCTCAAACATTTCTCTTTGATTAAAATACCCATTATAAATTAGTTACACCATAAGTGTATTTAAAACTGTTTTTGAGCCCATTTATATACAAACTCTTTATCTTCTAGAGAAGATAAATCTCTAACTGTTGGGGAGCCCAGAAGTATTTCTATAACAAAGCGTCAGGGCCCATCTCATACTGGGCTCTTCACTTGTGTCTTGCTACAAGCTGGCAGGACTCAGCCGGTTTTCCTCTTTTTGATAGCTACTGCCGCCCTTTCTATCTTTTGGGGTTTTGTTACCCAGCAAGAAGGAAGGCAAAATCTTGTGAAGTCTTGCCAGTTTGACCTTTTATTTACCCACCTCTGACAGACTCACACAGACCTCTTTTGTTTTAAGGTTTCACTGCTAATTCCTCTGGGAGAAATATCGAAGAGATAAAAACAACAAACGTGGGAAAGTGATGAAAGTTACAGACTTGCAAAGTTCTTACAGTCTTATTCCCTTGCCGATGGTTCTCGACTCTCTTCTGAAGACAGGAATTGGAAACTTTCCTTTGAATTCTGTCCTGTAATTTTATTTTTAAGAGCGGGGCTTATCCAAATGTCGCTTCTCCTCTGAGCCATCTATGGAGTAGGTGACATGCAATCTTTTCTCCTTGAGGGCTCCTGGCTCACCATTGGAAAGGCTTAAAGCAGATGCAAATTTTCAGACTTTCCCCGACTGAGCTGGTCTCTAGTCACACAGGAATTACACCTTTCAAACACTTCCTCACAGTACTGTCTGTAGTCTTGATTCCTTATCCATGCCCAATAATACATGTTATTTTATTTCAAACTTCAGGGCATGTTTCCTTGTTCCAATGTTTCATATTTTAATCATTGCCTCTCTCAGTCTTAATTATTTTTATCTTTTATCATATGTAACTCTACCTTCCTAATTTTTCCTCTTCTTAGAGACTTCTTTGCAGTGTGACATCTAGGAATGCAAATAATTTCATTTTCATGCAAGATCAGATTTCTTTGTTTAGCAAACATGTGCTTATCAACTAATGAGTGCCAGGGACTTTTGTAGGCATTGCGAATGCAGCCACAGACAAAATAAAAAGCTGCCCTCATGAAGGTTATATTCCAGTGGTGGAAACAGACTGTAAACAAAGAAATAAAGCACATAGTACGTTAAATGGTAATCAGTGCTATAGAGAATATAAGGCAGAAAAGAAGTGGAAATTGCTGATTTGCAGGGGAGTGTTTACAATTTTAAGTGGAGTGGCAAGACAACGTCAAAGAAAGGAGATACTGGAATAAAGACTTTAGGAAGATGAAGAAGAGAGTTATGTGCATACCCGGAGGAAGAAAAAACTAAGAGAGTAATCAATTCAGTGTTTACTAGATATAAGAAAGAGACAATGCAAAAGCCGAGATGTGGGAACATGTTTAGTACATTTGAAAACAAGCAAGAAGTGTAGTGTAGGTAGGGTAGAGTGAGCGAGGGGAAGAAAAGTGGAAGAAAACAAAAGAATTGGAGAAATAATAATTTTTTTTGCCCCTCTATGGTTACTGTTCCTCCTAGTATATCCAGTGTTTTATAGGCCATTTTGACAATATGGGAAATAGTAATTTTCAAAGACATTAGTCCAGAAATTTCTTAATATTCGGCCTTTGGTTATCACAAGTGGTATGTCTGCTTGAACTACTGCAACAAGTTATATGAAGATGCTCTGACATTTGTCCAGTTCTTGAATTTCTTCTTGGAAATCACACCATAAAACAACAACAAAAAAAAATGAACAAAACAAAACAAAAAAAACTCAAATTAAAAAACATTGGCAGATGAACTAATTGATCATTTGTGGCTAAGTAGCTGAGTACTGATGAGGTCCAGGGAGCTCAAACGTATGCCAAGTATACTTGCAATTGAGGCATCTCATTTTGCTAGTTCATCTCAGGGTTATGTTTCTCATGGTTATGAAAGATAAGAACTTTAGATCATATTCACTGTAGGAATTTTTAGCAACCAGAAATCTGCTATTTCTCAAGAAAATAAAATTCAAATTCAACTGGCTTAAGTAATAAGGGGATTTATTGGTTCACCTGTAACTGAAATGGCTGGAGTTGTCAAATTTCAAGGGTCGTTTAATACGGCAATTTAATAATAGCATCAGGATCTGTTTTTGTTTTGTTTTTTTTTTTTTCATCTGAACACTCTGGGATCTATGGGGTGCTTTGTGTTAAAGTTAGCTGTCCTCAAGATGGAACTGTGTCTACTGGAAGCTTTGAGGACTTCATACTCATATGATGCCACCTAGTGTGAAAAAGTCAATGTCTTCGTTTTAGAATTCTCAACAAACTACTGAGGTTCAATAAGACAGCATAAGAGTAATTGAACAAATTATTATGGCCAGAGGAACTTCATGTGATGGAACGCAGGAGATGATACCAGGTTCTCCTAAAGATCACAAACTATGAGTAAGGAGTAGAACTTGGTTTCCCCCAAGCCAAGTTGGGGTAATCTTGAATTAAGAAGGAAGAGGATGCCAAAGAATAAGAACTATAAATGTATCAATGTGATGCAATATGATCAAATTGTCTTTTTACTTTTAACATTTTGTGTTGTGTCTGGTATACTGTAGATTCTTATGTTGATTGACTTAATATTGATTAATCTAATGAAAACATATTTACTAAATGAATAGACATTCCTGATGAAGAATATAAATAAAAAGGGCATAATAATCTTTGTCTTAGTATATTCTGAAGAAAACCTTGTGTTTTAAAATCTATGTTGAAATCTGTATATATCAGCTATATTATTTCTAAGGAATGACCTTACCTCTGATTTTTGCCTTCAAAACTCTCAGTAGAATGATTTGGAGGATAACATGAATCTGTTTGGGGATAGAATTAAGGTATTCTGAGTGGGAAGAAGAATTTCACATTCAGAGAAGTGCAGTAAAGTTCAGGTAAATTTTCTTTGCATCTCAAAAAAATAGGACAACTTTTCATTGACTTTTCCTCTGTTAAGTTGTAAATCAAGTTTCACTTTCAAGTAAACCGTTTCCTTTTGGAAACTTTTCGGTCATCAGGGAAGCAGAGGGTGTTACAAGGTATGGCTTTGCACATTACTAGACAGCTGATATATGTTATTTTATTTAATTCTCACAAAAGTCTCGCATGGTAGTATAGAATGGAGGTTAAGAATCCAGATATTAGATTCGGACTGCCTAGGATCAAATCCTGGCTTCTTCACTTGTTAGCAGCGTGTGTGACCTTGGGCAGGCTATTTAATCTCCTGTACCCCAATTCATCATTTGTAAAATGGGGAGATAATATATACTTCTCAGATTCATTATAAGGAATAACTGAGCCAAAATAGTACTACAGCTACAGCGCATGCTTGGGACGTGCTAAGCATTCAATAAGTATTATCTATCATGATAATGCTGCTGCTGCTGCTTCTGCTTTTCAATGTGGTAAACTGAGGCTCTGAAAATCTTAGTAACCCTCCCACAGTTCCAGAGGCAGACTTGTCATAAAGCTGGATTCAGAAGCAATCATCTTTGACTTTGACTCCACAGTCCTTTGTACTACACCGGGCTCCTTCCAACACTTGTCTTTTTACTGACATGTACATACAACTTTCGTGGTATTAAATTGACACTGGGGTGAAATCAGGGACTTTGACTGTTGTTCATAAGTACCACAGGATCCTTGCACAGGATTTCACACCCTGTGGGAGCTCAATAAATACTGCTAATGTGTTCAGAGATATCCTGCAGGCAATCTTAGCTCTAGGATGGCATCAGAAAAGACACCAACCTAGAAGACCTCCTTTAAAATGCACATCTTTACCTAGGAGGATGGAGCATATAAGCCTTTCTTTGTTGTAAATAAAGTCATCAAGAAAAGTAACTTTTTAATGCAATGGCTGGAAAAAAACACCAAATAAAAATGCCACCAGTGATGAACATAGGATTTTAGCTATTTTCATTTTGTCTTTCTTCCTTTTCCATATTTTTCTTTTGTGATATAGGCATTAGTTTATAATTAAACCAATTTGTTTAAAAAATGCAGTAACACTGAACTTTTTCCTCTACTTGAATTGGCTAGAATAATTTTGCAACATTTCACCTTAGGAAATCATGTTCGTCTTGGTCTATGTTGAGTTAACGATGGTTTTGGAGGAGTAACATTGGCATAAAACTGCATAAAAATAATGTTATACAACAAGTAGAAACAATTCTCAAGAATTTTAAGATGCATATTCACTGGGGAGAAAGAACATACACACACATGGACACATATACTACAAATACCGAACATATCACAAATAAAAGACAAAAATTCAACAAACTCAAATATACAGGTATTTGCCAAATAAACAAATTATATAAATACATGTGGCCTATATACAGAAAGAATTTCAGGAAAAATTTTCAGAACAAATTGAATCGTCTAATAGATAAAAACATATAATATGGAAAACATTATATTTCTAGTCTTAAAAGAATTTTTTTAATTAGAAGAAAAGGTTATTCTTTTTCTCTGTATGTGAGTATATGTAGATACATGTAATAATATATGTATGTGTGTATATCTATCTATATTTAGGTGATTTCTGAGTTATTCAAAGAATATTTAACATCATGTCACAAGACTGAGAGCTAATTGTAAACATAGCTATGAAATTATGTTTTATAGAGAATATTTGATCTCCCACTTCATGTGTTTTCACTCTAAAATATTTGGAAGGGAGTTTAAAGATGAAGACATGTCAAAAGATACTCCTTGTATGTGCGGTTGTCAGAGGAATCCTTCAATTTAGCAGGATCTAGAACATTTTGCAGTAAATGATCTGAAAGGGGAAAATCAGATTAGTCTGATCTCTCACTGTGCTAAGCACGATCAAATTAAGCTGCGTAACTAACTCAAAATAGCTAGCAAGGGAGAGGGGCAACAGGGTGAAAAGTCAGAAAAGAATAAAGAATCTCTGTAAGAAAAAAAACATGACCTTTTTTGTCTTTGGAAGTAGGGCTCCTGCCAAAAGAAGAGACTGCTTTTGAGTAGAATCTAATTCAGAGCGCTGAGCCTCATAAAAATGGATTCATCAGTAGTTCAGCACTTTATGCAGTTCGTCTATAAACAGAGAGAATGGATCATTTTAATGCTTTTCCAACACTATTCCAATATGTAAGAATTATCTTTTACTTTTTTTCTTTCTGAAACAATTAATATACTGGAGAAAAAAATGATAAAAACAAAAACCTGATGCAGATCATGATTTGGTTTCATCCTGTTTTCTTTTGTTTTCTACATGCATAGATTTACAATAATTCTATTTTTAATTCTCAGGAACTTTGATCCATAGTGCTCTTGTAATTATTCTTATAATTCTGATGTTCTAGTTTCTCTTTAGTTTGTATAAATCTTTCTTTAATCCAACTGAAAAAGATGAAACATATTGATATTTATAAATACTGAGTATTCAGCCATGAACATGAAAAATGACAGAGGTTAGAAGAGAGGAAAAACCCTGCAGGAGGCTATGGATACCAGGGTTTTTTATGGCCTTCAGCACAAACTCTCCGGATCCACTCAGGTTTTCTGGTTTCTGGAGTTTCAGTGAAATGGGGATCTCAAAATATGCACAGAGGGAATGGGTCCCATGCTGTGTCAAACTTAGCACAATTCTTATTTTGAAGGAATTTAGGAAAACATGATTATATTGAATGAAGTTTTCACTTCTTGTTTTACTTCTTTGAGCTAAATCAGAACCATGAGTTGCCTTGAAATTGATTCTCTAAGACTGGCTACCTAAGCTGCCCTGGAACTGTACTGAATTATGAATGTTTTCTGCCACTGAGTAATATGGAAGAACTCAGGTGTGCACTAGAGCCATAGGAGCAGTAAAATTGGCCTGCCATTTAGAGATATGGACCCCATTTTGCCTGGTGTGTACTGAAATGTTGTAGAAACTGTTGTTTCTATTGCTATGAGCCAGGGTTGTCATCGTCATGCAACACTGGTGGCTAGAATGACACGGAGGCAATTATACACCAAAATGATAAAGTATTCATGTAGTCTTGTTTTGTTTTTTTCTCATCCTGGTTAAAAATATGAAGCAAACAACAAGTAAGATAGGCAGATACATTTACCATGAACTAGAGTCTCAATCGATATTCAATGATTGCAACTCTCCCGTCTACTCAATTCTCAGCTTTGTGTCTCTCCTTTGCATTTTCGTAGCTTTATTTATTTAGTTAGCTGTTTACAGCTACTTTATCTTCAGATTTTTCTTATTCAAGACAAGCTGGCATTTAAATTTACTCAGCTAATCACTAAATGTATCTTACGGAAAAGAAAGACCAAGTAGGTACATCTGAGGCGGTTACGGGAGAACAATACAATCATTTATGTAAATAAATTAACCTAAATGTTTTATGCAGAAAAAGGTCAATAAGTTATAAATCTCAGAAGTTAGCCTGTGTTTATCAGAAATTTAAAAGTCTTTTATCCTCTGCAAAATATTTCTATCTGAATCATGGTCATGACATTTCATTTACAAGCAAAGGAAGGCTCTGAAAAATCCCCACAATTTCCCTATTTGTAATCAGGAATACTGATTAACTCAAGTTCAGTGTTCCATTGCAGGGTAACACAGTGATAAGATAAAGCTTCAATTTCAAGGTTGAAATAATACTGCTTAATTCTACTGTGTTTTCACCTTGAATATTTTGTTTTTAACTGGAGTAGTTATATTCCAAGTAATTAAGATGCCGCAACCCTCTTTGAAGCTCAGAGAATCTAATCACTTACACAAAAAGGGTTTTATTCCCATAAGTTTACTGTTGGCAATTGCAGGTGTTTTTGAGCAACTTACATTCCAGAGTTTTGCCACACCTCCCGACTAAAGAATAAACTTTGCTTCTTAGTGTCTTCCACAATTTTGCAAAAGAAAAGTGATTCATTTTTAACTTCACCAAGATTTTAAGCCCTAAAGAAGCATATAATAAAATGATTTTTATTGATTGTTACATAGAAAGGCAATGCTTTCTAAACATCAAGCTCCTGATTTAAAATCAGCATTTGTAGCCATCCTCATTCAGGCCTGTTAGTCTGGGCAATTAATTCTGTTTATATTTTTCTTCCAAATAGATTCAACCAACCCATTGTAAAGCAAAAGTCCATGAGTAATCTTTCCTCTAACATTCTACAGTGCCCCCTTGATATTTTTTATTGAACCAAGTTAGATTTTTTTTGGGGGGGGGGGAGGAGCACAGAAAGCTGACACTTTAACCTCCTTGAATTTATCCAACTGAAACATTTTTATTTCTGACAAATGAATAGTACCAATTAACAACAAAAGAGAACAGAGAACGATTAAAAAGCAGTTTTACAAGTGACACCTGAGGTGACTTGAGGGCAAGATGGCAGTCAAACTTTATAATGCATATGAACATTTCTCACGCATTCCAGAAATAACTCAGGGGCACTGAGGTAGACCTTGAGGATTGCCTGTTATCAAGCACAAAAGAATTGTCCCAAGTTAATGGACTTGGAAATATAATATAATATCAAAACAGGTATTACTCTTAAAATCAAAGTGTATGGTATATTTATGGTGATGTCATGACCTTAGATCTTTGGCCATGGCTTGACACTAGAAAATTTGGAGAAATGTTTGCTACTGCCATTCAAATGACGGCTGAAGTAGATGGGAAGAGATCCTAAACCAAAGCTTCTGCCTCCTGCTTGGGCATAGTTAATGTGCTATTGCAAAGAATACATTGCAAAATGCTACTATCAATGATTTGTTGACCTGAAAAACACAGATGAGCTCTAAAGTGAAATAGTTTGTTTTTAGTGGTATCTACTTATGACTTATCTACTAATGTGTTGTTAATAATGATAAGGAAAAAAATAAAATAGAAAAAACCAGTCAAGTCAAATTAAAAGCAATTCTTTGTTGAAAATAAGATTTAGAACTTCCAGACACTTGAAAAATTACAAATTTTCTTAAAATTACAATATTTCATATAGATTAACTCTGATTATCTAAGTCTAAAGAGGCAGATAAAAGAAGAAACTTAAGCTTTTCACAAAAATTCAATCTCTTGTTGGAAGAAAAAGCTCCTCTGTTACCAGAATAGATGAATATGTAATGTATCTCTTGAATGCAAATACAGTTGAATGAGTGCATGAGTGTCTGAATGAATGAATGGGATAACTTACCCATGTTCCTGTGAACACCATCTACACTATTCAGTCAAGGACATCCTATTATTCTCAAATAGAAAATCAGAACAACATTGCCCAAAACTCCATGTGGCTAAACTGTTATGAAATAACTGCCTGTATAATATAGTGCTTATTCTACTTGAGGGAACCTCTCAGAAGCCTGAGAAATCTTTCTTGATGTCTGTTCGAATGATGTGGAAAGATAAAATTCGAGTAATATTCTTTCCTACTTCTGTAACAACGACTCAAATGAGAGTGAACCTTGGAAGCCACCAACCCCTTTCACAGTTACCCTACCTTTGACCTGTCATTTGACTTTCATCCTTGCATGCCTGGCTCATTTGGCTGCAGGTTCTCAAAGACAAAAGCTTACAGAAAGTTTGTAGGGCAGAAGGCAAAAGAAAAAATTGGCAGCTAGGACACTGTCTTGGAAAATTTTAATGAACGTTATCTTACAGAGTCAAAATGGAGCAAGTATAACACAAGAAAGAAAATAGAGGAGCTGACTGGGAGTTTTGCTTTCAAATTCTGAGTATCTCTGATATCACAACAAAACTAAATTCACATTTTACTAGAAGACTCTTGAGAATAAGAAATTCTACATTTTCAACGTTGACATGTGCAAATGTTTGAAAACAGTGTTTCAAAATATATATTGGAACTACTGATTACTCACCACACTGTTGATCATGGACCTCATGATTTCAGATTTGGCAGAAGGGATGAGCAGGCTATTGTGGATGTGGTTCTGCTTTAGACAATGGTCTTCATAAGAAGTGGAAGGAGAAGGGGGAATTGTGCAATTTGCTTCTGCTATTATCTCCATGAATAGCTTTGCTTTGACACTGGAAGGTTGAAGACCAATCCTCAGATTACTGTTCTTCTGTATAATTGGAAATATCTGCCAGACTTTGAACATTATGGCCATTAAGTTGTTGAGAAAAATTGATAGGCCAAATGTCAACTGAGTTGGCAAGGAAAGACTCACTCCAAAGTGAAGGCAAGATAAGCATGAAATTTTAACCTTTAAACATTTGTACTGATTCCCTTCCAAGGAGCTCAGGATAATATACCCCCAATATAGCTTCAGTTAAGTACAGAAAGGGCGAAAGCTTCTTTCCTTCATTTGTTATGTTGAAATTCTAATATCTCTCTCAGCCTGTCTATATAACCTCGATCACAGGCGCCATAGAAATAATTAGATGGATAGATGAAAAGATAGATTGAGTTAAAGGTTCACCAACTTTCATGTCTGCTATTGTTGAGGATCCATTAACCATCAGTTTCCTATTTATGTTTTTTCATTGTGTTAAAAGCCTCCATATTTTTCAGGGAATGGCTTATCATCTTCCAGGCACAAGACATCACTATTTCAACTAGAAGACAGTAAAACATTTCTGAACAAAAGGAGCAGCGGAGACTCCCATGTAATGGATCCCTATTTATTTTTAAAGTAATCAATAGTTGTTTGCAAGTAATGGCACAGTATAATCTGTAAGTAAGGTAAGACTGAAAACACACATCTGAGTAATGAGAAATCTAATCTGTTCAAATGGACAGATTATAGTTGATCCTGAGACATCTGATTTTGGTAAATTGTCATTGTGACCCTTACATGGCTGGCTTTGTACCATATATTCCTTGTGAATTTCAAAGGAAGAGTAAACTTCCTTGAACTACTGAACTACTGTACTGATTGAAGTTAAGTACTGCATTTTCTATAGAAATCAATGAAGCTAATCACACAAGCACAGTTCAACGTATCCCATTTTGCAGTCTTGAAAATACTTGAATATCATAATTGGTCAGCAGCTGAGCACATTTTAGTCTTCAGATCCAAGGAAGATGAAGCATCCTTCTCAGTTCACCATACGCAAGTGAAAAATGAAAGATTTAAATCGCAGAGTGTTGTTAAAGAGACTACTCTTGAAATTGTTGCATAGGGCTAAAGTCTCTGATTCCTGCACCTTTTAAAATGAGCAGTACTGAGCACTGCAAACATGCTAATTATTTCTAAGCAAAGAATGCATTTAAAACCGAAGACTTATCTCTCAGGAAAAAAGAAATGTCTTTTAGCAGCAAAAGAAACCTGTTAAGAATAATAACTTGGTTTCAGAGGACATATTGCATTAAAACTTTGTACTAAATAATTAAGCCAGCATATTCTCTGAAAACAATAGTTTTCTTGTGAATAAAGTATTATTTTTGTCTCTATTTTGCAGATGAGAAAACTGAGGCTTAGGACACCTATCCACCTGTGCAGTCAGGACTGTCCAAATTCTATAGATTTGAGTATAGACAGGTAATGCCTATGCTACACTAGCTAAACAGAAATAACAATTTGGCAAGTGTCTTGGATGTAGGAGGACAAGAAAGGTGTATCCTTTCTGCTTTGCTGCTTGTGGGCAAAACATAGGCATGAAGTATGTTGGCAAAAGCTGAAAGTATTGATTTTAGTTAGCATATAGATCTGGCGTATGCCTGGAATTACAGAGGTCCTGCTAATGTAAGCAAATCTAAACATTTTCCTTTGTCTGTTTGTTTTTAATCTACAAAGTCAAGATGATATCTGCCTTTCACATATGCTGCAAGAATACTGGAAATATTTTTTTGCCCTTAAAGAACATATTAATGCATTGCTTTGATTCTTTTGAAACAGCTGTTTTGCAAATGGAGAGTCTGATGCTCCTCTCTGGACAGGCTTTGCAATGATGTTATCAAGGTGTCCAGAGTCATGAAAAGTGGCCATTTATGCATGTTTTGAGACAAGGAAAAAGGAGGGACAGTGTGATACTTTTTATAGCATGCAGTGTAAGTCCCCTGACTCCAAGTAGCTCAAAGCAATGTTCCAATTACTGCAATTGCTGCAAAAGATGGAGTATTTGGGGGGTCCCAATTTTGACCATGAACAAAGTCAGTTCCACCTGCTGTCTGTCTGCTTAGGGAGAGAGTCCAGTATCCAGTTGTACTCAGGATACTACTGGGCTTTCTATCAGTGAGGGCGTTTTTTACAACTTGTAAAGAAAGACTGCCACAAGGCAAATATATTACCCCTTTTTTTTTTGATACAATGAGTTCACATAGTTACAGACACAATAAGTGTCTGCTCTAATACACCTGCTGTCAGTTCCTATTATCTCTACATATCAACTCCTTTCTGACTCCTGTAGTGGCATTTCCATCTTCCATTGACCAAGGCTCAGTAAATTAATTCATTTTTCAACAAACATTTACTGAATGCCATCTTTGTCTCTTCTCTCTCACAGGCGCACATATTCAATCAATTGCCAGGTCAGCCTGTGAAATCCTTTTAAAAATGGGATTAAGTATATATAAATTACAAAACAGACATGGAATCACCAAGTCCTGTGGAATCATCCTCTCCAACTGTTCTGAAGACATTGCTTTCTTTCAATTCCTATGTCATCATTCTATGTGTGTAAACAGCAGTAATTATGAAAAGATTATTACAGTTCTGAGAAAATCCCTTCTTCCACCATTCTCAACAAACTTCTCAGTGAATTCTGCTTACCCCATGTATGATTGACCAGTGCTGACCTCTTCCCATCTCCATGAGCTCAATCCAGTGTAGCATGAGAGCTTGCAGTAGGATCTCACTGTTTCCATGAAGCTTTTCTCAATTTCCCCAACTGAAGTTAAGTCTTCCCTCTTCTGAATGTCAATAGTATTTTATTTCTACTTATCATATGATCGCTTTGTTTTTCTACTTGTAATGAGGTATGCAATTGCTTTACTACTGATTTGTAAGATTCATAGGGCAGAGCGTATAGTCTATAGTATAGTAGGAATTTAATAAATATTTTTCAATTAATGCTTTCCATTTAACAATTCTTTATTGAAAAGAAAGAGAAAGTAATCTTTCCATCTTCTCAGTATTTTTTCAATGCTTCTAATTGGAAAAACTTCTTTACACAGAAAGACACGGTGTAAGGAAATCTGGGAAATGTAGTTTTTAGGTTTTCAATTATTACTGTAGAGGGAAATGCACTAAGAAAGAAGTAGGAATAGAAAGAAGTGCCAATTTATCCCACAGAGTTTGAGGAGGATTTGATTCATTTGAAATCAAGATTCTTGGTTAATATAGAAGGCTCTGGTTAACTTAAGTGAATTTCTAAATGTTGAAATATCAAGCTGTGTAACCTAGTGTGAACACTTCTGCAAAATGGAAAAACAAAATTCAGAAATTTTCTGGGGTCAATTTTCTAAAATACAGTATTAGACATGTCATAAGCCCTTGGATAAATATTTGCTGAGATTTTTCAATGAATGAGGACTCTCTTGTTTCTTTCAATGACATCTTTGCTTTTAGTTATACATTTACAGATTTTTCAAAGTTCCTAAGTTTTTCACCAAGTCTCCTAAGAGGACTGGTGACATGGAAGTTAAATATTAAGTATTATTTTTGAAAGTGTTGATTTGTGTCATATCTTTTGTAATATAACACCCTCAGACATTTAAAAGAATTTTTCATATCCCCATATGGTTGTTGTACTTTTAGTACAATAGATTGAACGTGCAAAGGTTAAGTGCAATAACAGTTTTATTGAATTTTTTTCCACTTGTTAATTATCGATTTTATTAAGACTCAAGAAATATTTATCCTTTCATACTTTAAAAGGAAGTTCTCGAACATTTCTAATGATTCTCCTAGCCAATTCTTGTTAGGCCACATTTTCTTATCATCTCTTTCCTGTTTTTTTTTTTTTAATTTCAAAATATTGACAGTATATAAGTGTTTTTGTTACATGGATGAATTTCATAATGCTGAAGACAGGGCTTTTAGTGTGCCCATCACCAGAGTAGTATACATTGTTCCCAATAGGTAAGTTTTTATCCTTCACCCCCTTCGAACTCCCCTCTTCTTAGTTTTCAATGTACTTTAAACTGGTATATGACCATGTGTACCCATCATTTAGCTCTCACTTATTAGTGAGAACCTACGGTGTTTGTTTTTTCATTCCTGAGATACTTTACTTAGGTTGATGTTCTCTAGTTCCATACAAGTTGCTGCAAATGACATAATTTCATTCCCTTCTATGCCTGAGTAGTACTTCATAGTATATATATATATATATATATATATAGATATAGATATAGATATAGATATATGTGTGTGTGTGTGTGTGTGTGTGTGTGTGTGTGTGTGTATATATATATATATATATATATATAACAATATATTTATCAGAACACGAAATGATTGGCACAGAGATATATACAGTATATATGAAATTGAGAATTGATCTGAGATAAAAAA